>JADBJO010003461.1:102500-110000 GCA_016801955.1 Conus betulinus | reverse complement strand
ACGTGATATTTTGTGTTGTATAATATACATAACGCTTGCATGGTATAAAGTGGGCTGTCAGTTATCAGTTACGTAATTTAATGTTAGTTGTGTAATGTTTGTTGTTGGTTGCATGAAGTATATTTCGTTGTGTATGGATTTTGTAATGTAAGATGCGTGTCTTGTCCGTTAAATGTTTTGCTGGTTGCGTAATGTTTTGCTTGGAATGTAATGTTGTCATTTTTCAAAGGTATTGTCAATTATCTGTTATTTTTTTATCGTGGAAACCTAGCCTGCAAATGTATGATTTTTCGTTTCTTTGTTATATAACCTGTTTCTAGTTTCTCTTTATTATGTTTGTTTTCCCCAACGCAATCATTTTTTCCCCTTGCTGTTCTCAGAACTGGAGAGAGAGAGAGAGGTGCAGTGGCGTCACACGTGTGTGCTGCGAAAGCGCGAGCGTGTTGCACGTGTATCACCGTATGGATAGTTTCGAGTTCTCAGAACGCGGCCAGTTTCAATACCATTTGACTGGATTAGTTTGAAAGTCTCATTTCTTTTTAAATTGAACTTGACCTTTCCCCCAACATCACAGGGCAGAGCAAAAACAAAATTTTGAGAGAAAAAAAACGAAACTTGATGGAATGTATGTACAAAGTTCATACGAGAAGACTTGTCTTCGGCTTGGGAAACAGACTGACGAGGAACGTGACGAAAGTGTGTACACTTCATTCTATCATGATGACTCATTCCAGTTCAAGACTTGTTCTTCCAGAACAGTTTTGACTTTGTCTGTTGTGAAGTCATTTCTCAATAAAGACTCCCTCCTCGTGTTCTGATCTTTTTCTCCCCACTTTCCATCCCGCCTCCCTTCCCTCCCTCCCACCCTCTCCGTCAATAAAGAGTCCCTCCGTCTGTTAAAGCCTCAGTGTTTACGGTCGGTGGCCTATGATACGAGGGGCAAGGAAAGGGAGGGCGTGGGGATCGATAGTGAGAGTATTCGCTGCATTGTTAATTATCTGGATTATTCTATTTGTTCATTGCTTTTTTTTTTCAGACTTTGTTTTTCTTTTTATCTCGGCGCACTGTTATTGCGGATGTTTTGTCAGGTGCATGTAAATAATGAAAATTTGAAACACACACACACACACACACACACACACACACACACACACACACACACACACACACGCGCATGCACGCGCGCACACACACACACACACACACACACACACACACACACACACACACACACACACACACACGAGATTCCATGCTGGAGGCGCTGTATTCACGCGCTTCATCACCGATCCCTGACTGTGTGTTTCAGGTGAAAATGAAGGTGTTCAGCTCCTACGCCGGCCACATGGGCTATGTGTGGTGCGCCCTCATCCTGCTGGCCTTCACCCTGTACGAGGCGTCCTCCGTGTGGGCGGACGTCTGTCTCAGCCAGTGGACCGACGACCCCATCCTCCTGAACACCACCGTGTCCAACAGCACTGCGGCAGAGGTGGCCCGCCTGAACCGCCATTTCCTCACCAACTACGGAATCCTAGGGATATGCCAAGGTGAGTGTCTTGACTCGCAGATGATGGTCTAACTGCTCTGCACACGCTTGTGGCATTCACTTATGACTGGGCTCCCGTTGATACGCATGTTGCTCGTCATGACGCACGAAACATCCTTTAGAAATGCTTCAGGCATCATTCGACCATTTGAAATTGAAAAATAGCGCGCGCTTGAGGGGGCCTTTTTAACATTCTGCAGTGCATGTAGCCACAGCAGATCAAAGCTTGCGGCACGAGCCTGCAAATTATTTACAGGATTTTCCCGGTCAGTGCAAACTCGAAAGCGATGCCATCAGTTTCTGAACACAGCCAAATACAGGCATCCCTGCACGCAGTTCATCCCACCCTAGGCAAGCTGGGAAAAAAAAGAATAAATCTAAGCCATAGGGCAGAATGACAAACGCAAAATGGCACCGCTGTATACATGTGTGAAACGTTAATGAAAGAGGTCAGATGCTGAGCAATGACCGTTTTAAGATTCTGTTCATGGAGCAGGTGACTGCTTGAAACGCTAGTCAACGTGAACTCTATGTAATGTCAGCGCAGTGAGCGCTTCCTCTTGTGCTGCTGCTGAGAGCTGTACTTTTTTTTAACGTCCACGCCCATCAAACTGATGTGATAGGTAGGGTTTAGCATCCCTAAAAAGAGCGTTTTCGACCTTGTACAATACTGACAAAGATGGCGACTGAAAGTAGCACGTTTTATTTTGGGCTGAAAGTAGGATTTGAACGCACAACACCTGACTGCAAACTTATGTTCAATCATTGAGCCAACCAGTCAACAATGGAGTGGATTTGAAATATGCAGTTAGAGTTTGTCGACAATTTGACCCATTTTTGTGGAAAATAACTTTGTACTATGAAGCATTTTGCTGATTCCTTTGAGCGGATTCCCTTCCCCTTCAGCTCTGTCCACAATGTCTCACGTCCAGCTGTTTCCTGCACACCTCTTGATCCCAATCAAAACCTGACGATTGTTGTTGGATACTGCTGGCTTCCTGAGGGTGTGTCCTCAGGGTTTGTGTGAATACTGGCTCTTTTCCCAGACTTTACCACTGCCGACTGGCTTATTGTGATTCGTTTTAACAGATCTTGCACCAACAAAAGTAGACTGGGTTCCAGTGTTTAATTTCGGAAGAACTAAGAAGTAGCCTTTACACAATGCACGAAAGCTGTAAAATTCACTTTCTGACACTGTGTGGTTTAAGGCCAAAGCTGATAGTGATCCTCTGGTAGAAATGCTCATAATCAACATAGCTTGTAGTGTAACTTGGTGGCAGTTTGAAATAAGTAAGAAAAATAAACTAGGCTGACAGTCACTACAACCCGGAGAGCTCACCATCCACTTCACGCCCCTCTGAAACCCTTCTCATTTCGTTCCCTTTTCAAACCCCTTTTCCGCAAGGCTCTGTGTTTTTTTTTTGGTGGTTATAACCTTACATAAAACTACAGTAAACAAAATTTCATTTTTTAAACACAAGCAATCCACTGGTGCACACATTTGTTCTCCGTAGATTTAGTGTCATTTTGGGAAAAGATGTTTGAACTTAAGGCATGTGAACGCAGATGCATAACGCCTTCATACACACACACCTATGCGTGCAGTTATAAAAAAAAAAAGAAATTGCAAATACTTTGGTTCATTTTCTGACCTGAGTAACAGATATATTCCGTTTTCAGGTGGAGTTACCAAAGCAAAAATTTAGTGTCTGTTGTGTTCTCGTCGGAATCTGTATTGTGAAGTTAAATCCCAAACAGACACAATCTCCACAAATTTTCCTGCGACATACGAGCTGTAAAAACAATTATCTGTTTTGCAGCCGTGTTCATCAGCTTGTACGCGTGGATGGCAGCGGTGAGGATGACCGGGCAGCCGGCAACATCCACGCTGCAGTGCTAGACAGTGTCTTCCGTTCCCCCATCAGCTTCTTCGACACCACACCTTCTGGACGAATCGTCAACAGGTTAGTTCCCCCCAATCAATACCGCAACGTCTGATCAGCAGTTAGTTCTTGATCAGTAGGCTATACTTCATCATTAGCAAGTTGTAGCCCCTCATCATCACCAAGTTATATTCTACAGGGTTCAGTTTCTCCAGGCGGCTACGATTTCCATCCAACAGGCTATAGCGTCTCACCAACTGGTTACAGTGTTCCATCAACAGCTTACAGTGCCTCATCAACAGGTCTAGTGTCTTGTCAACAGGTATAGTGTCTTATCAACAGGTTATAGTGTCTCATCAACAGGTAATAGTGTCTCATCAACAGGTTATAATGTCTCATCAACAGGTGACAGTGTCTATCAACAGGTAATAGTGTCTCATCAAACAGGTTATAATGTCTCATCAACAGGTTATAGTGTCTCATCAACAGGTAATAGTGTCTCATCAACAGGTTATAATGTCTTATCAACAGGCTATAGCGTCTCACCAACTGGTTCCAGTGTTCCATCAACAGCTTGCAGTGCCTCATCAACAGGTCTAGTGCCTTGTCAACAGGTATAGTGTCTTATCAACAAGCTATATAGCGTCTCACCAACTGGTTACAGTGTTCCATCAACAGCTTACAGTGCCTCATCAACAGGTCTAGTGCCTTGTCAACAGGTATATAGTGTCTTATCAACAGGTTATAGTGTATCATCAACGAGTTATAGTGCCTATCAAATAGGTTATAGTGCCTCATCAACAGGTTATAGTGCCTCATCAACAGGTTATAATGTATCATTAACAGGTTATAGTGTCTCATTAACAGGTTATAGTGTCTTATTAACAGGTTATAGTGCCACATCAACAGGTTATAGTATCTCATCAACAGGTTATAGTATCTCATCAATGGGTTATAGTGTCTCATCAACAGGTTATAGTGTCATCAACAGGTTATAGTGTCTCATCAACAGGTTATAGTATCTCATCAACAGGTTATAGTATCTCATCAACAGGTTATAGTATATCATCAATGGGTTATAGTGTCTCATCAACAGGTTATAATGTCTCATTAACAGGTTATAGTGTCTCTCATTAACAGGTTATAGTGTCTCATTAACAGGTTATAGTGCCTCATCAACAGGTTATAGTATCTCATCAACATGTTATAGTATCTCATCAATGGGTTATAGTGTCTCATCAACAGGTTATAGTGTCACATCAACAGGTTATAGTGTCTCATCAACAGGTTATAGTATCTCATCAACAGGTTATAGTATATCTTCAACAGGTTATAGTATCTCATCAATGGGTTATAGTGTCTCATCAACAGGTTATAATGTCTCATCAACAGGCTATAGTGTCTCATCAACAGGCTATAAAGTCACACCGACAGGCTATAGTATCTCATCAACAGGGTATAGTGTCTTATCAACTGGCTATAGTCTCACCAACAGGCAGTGGTTACAGTCTCTCATCAACAAGTTGTGCCTAATCAGCAGGTTGCCGTCAACTTATCAACTTGCTATACTGCTTTATCTACGGGCTACAGTCTCTCACTAACAGGCTACAATTTCTCATCAGCGGGCTTAAGCGCTTCATCAACAGGCTACTGTCTCTCGAATATAGGCTACGGCACTTCATCAACAGGCTATAGTCTTTCATTAATGGACTGCAGTCTCACATCAGGCCATAACATCTTATCAAAAAAGTTGTAGTGTCGTCAACAAGCTATAGTCTTTTATCAGTAGGCTACATTATTTCAAGCACAGGCTTTAATACTTCATCACCAGACTGCAATCTCTCATCAACAGGCTATAAAGCCTCATCACCAGACTGTAATCTCTCCTCAACAGGCTATAAAGCCTCATCACCAGACTGCAATCTCTCCTCAACAGGCTATAAGCCTCATCACCAGACTGCAATCTCTCCTCAAACAGGCTATAAAGCCTCATCACCAGACTGCAATCTCTCATCAACAGGCTATATAGCCTCATCACCAGACTGCAATCTCTCATCAACAGGCTATATAGCCTCATCACCAGACTGCAATCTCTCATCAACAGGCTATAAAACCTCATCACCAGATTGCAATCTCTCATCAACAGGCTATAAAACCTCATCACCCGACTGTAATCTCTCATCTACAGGCTATAAAGCCTCATCAGCAGACTGCAATCTCTCATCCAATAGAGCCTCATCAGCAGACTGCAGTCTCTCATCAATAGGCTGTAGTGCATCATGAACAGGTCACAGTCTCTCATCAATAGGCTTTAGTGCATCATGAACAGGTCACAGTCTCTCATCAATAGGCTGTAGTGCATCATGAACAGATCACAGTCTCTCATCAATAGGCTGTGAACAGGTCACAGTAGGCTACAATCCCTTACTAGATGGCCATGTATCTAATCGAAGGGTTGTCCGTCATTTCAGCCACACAGCTTGTCATCAACAGGCCATAGCATATTATCGGCAGGCAGTCCCTTACCACCAGCTAAGTCTGATCAACAAACATATTGAATGGTAAACAGTACAGCAAAGTTAGACGTGTTTTGTCAGAGTATCTACAAGAAACCATGCTGATATACCCTTTCATCTACAACAGCCTATGACACAATCCCTACCCATAGCTCTGGTTCCAGGTTCACTCATTCGTTTGTCTGTGTGTCTGTCTGTCTTTCTGTTTTCTCTCTCTCTCTCTCTCTCTCTCTCTCTCTCTCTCTCTCTCTCTCTCTCTCTCTCTCTCTCTCTCTCTCCTCCACCCCCATTCAGATAGTTATTCTATATTTCACCACAAGCTGACTGTTTCAGATTTGCTCGTGATATAGACACCGTGGACAGCACATTGCCCCAGATCATCTTCATGTTCATCATGTGTATCTTTTCGGTGGCCAGTACATTAATCGTCGTCTCCATCACCACGCCCATCTTCATGTCTGTTATTTTGCCACTGGCAATTGCCTACTACGGTCTGCAGGTGAGAGACTTTGTCTTCCGTATTTGGCGGTTTGTGTTTGTCGTAAAAGTGAGATTTCCTTTTCCCGTAGCCGACGGTTTTGTGGTTGTTGTAAAAGTGAGATTTCCTTTTCCGTACCCGAAGGTTTTGTGGTTGTCGTAGAAATTGACTTCAAATCCCCTTCTCTTTTCAAGGTTCTGAAGAAGAAAGGTCTCTTTTGTCGCAAATGTTTAGAATATGAGAAGTGATTTGAGAACCTCAGTGAGTTAAACCGAGTCTGAAACAAACTAAAAGGCATCATGTCAGACTGCCCTTTTAAAAAACAAAAATAAATGTAAAAACTGCATGAAAAAAAACATATATGTTCAAATCTTTGATATTTTGTACATGTCAGTTTAATGTAAACATAACAACCAAACAAAATTGAAATCGTCATATACAATAAACAACCCCCAAAACGAAAGAATATGTTGACAGCTTCAGCTCGAAGAAAGAAAGAGGGTGAACTCAAATGGTATACATGGGTACATAAACGAGTTGTAAACATGCTTGTGTTTCGTAGCGATCTAACTGTATCACTGTAAATGAAAGTGCCTACATCTTAAGCATTTCTTTGGGTGATTCTTCACAGAGATTCTTTGTGCCTACCTCCCGCCAACTGAAACGTCTGGAAGCCGTGACGAGGTCGCCGATATTTTCACACTTCAGTGAATCTCTGTCTGGTGTCAGCGTCATCCGGGCCTTCCAGGCCACGGAACGCTTCATCCATGAAGCCCTGGAGAGGATAGACAAAAACCAAGTGTTCTACTTTGCTGGAATCACCGCTAACAGGTCTGTCTGTTTCCCACCGAATCGTTGATGTCTGCACTGGTTGGTTAAACTCTCAGTTTCATTCAGGCGTTGTTTAAAGTTGTTTCTTTCGGAATGGAACCACAGTACTGTGCATTATTTGATGAAACATGCACATACGCATATACAAGCGTGCGCACTGATTCACACATACATCACGTAGAATGCTACAATATCTGGATCGGGATGGTTGATGTATGAAGGAATTACCCAGAAAGAGAGCTATTG
>JADBJO010003461.1:0-87500 GCA_016801955.1 Conus betulinus | reverse complement strand
TGTAATGTGCGCTTTGGGCTTGCGAGGTAAAGCGCTCTATAAGTATCCTTTTACATTACATTTTATTTTGAAACGATGGCTTTATTTCAATTTATTAGTCGCATCTGAGAGATGCTTTATGTAAAGCTTTTGTTTCCACTTTTATGCCAGTTTGAGGGCTTTTATGAAGGAGCGGGTTTTTGTTCATTTTACTTTTCACATTTTGGGAGACATTTAACACGGAAGTATATTTCTTTCCATTCATTACGCACATTTGGAAGACTTTTTTACATGGAAACATTCATTTATCGTTCACATTTGGGATACATCTTTTATAGAAGTGCCAGTTTTATTTTTCGCTTCTTATTTACATTTTGAAAACGTTTTACATGGAAACTGTGGCTTTAATTTTTTTGATTATATTTTTCACGTTTGGGAGACATCTTGTTTGGAAGCAGTGGCTTTTATTTTCATTTGTCGTTCACAATTTCAGCGGTAGTCTAGCAAGACGTTCGAAGTGTTTTTTCTTTTAAATGTACCAGTTTCAGCTGACGACATAGATATGCTCCATCCACAACCTTTCATGACTCTGTGTGTGTGTGTGTGTGTGTGTGTGTGTGTGTGTGTGATGTGTGACAGAAGATGGGGGGGGGGGGGGGGGGGGGGGGGGGGGGGCTTTGGGGGGGGGGGGGGGGAAAGTTTATGATGTTTGGGGGGGGGGGGGGGGGGGAATGGGGGGGGGGGGGGGGGTGACAGAAGATGGGGGGGGGGGGGGGGGGGGGGGGGGGGGGGGGGGGGGGGTGAAAAGAGAAGCTGTGACCCAAACAACTGAATGGTTGCAACAAGTGATACATTATTTATGTAACCGAGCGCTCTCCCAAAGCTGCACTGCACAAGTGATCTCTCTCTCTCTCTCTCTCTCTCTCTCTCTATGGCCGAGGCCTTGTGAAACTCACTGCGTCACCACGACAGTGACCTATACTTGCCGTTGACAATGGCGTCATGGCCACCATACAAAAAAAAAACAAAACAAAACAAGACCAAAAAAAAAGACTCTTTGCCCTTTTCGCAGCCTGATCATGCCCATGTGTGTATCAATCATGTGAACAAATTTGATTGAACACTATTAGTTCAAAATTGCTGTGCTGGAGCCCTGCGTTTGATCTAAGCTGCGTTGTGGATCAACCCTTATCATTGCATCCTTTTACTAACTGTTCGCTTACGTTAGAATTCTTTAAGCTGTTGTGCTAATGTCGCTACTGTCGACTTGTACAACATTTATTTCAATGTTCCGGTAAACAGATCAAAGACCATTAGGCTAGTCTAGGGTCAAGGCCTATTGATGTTCAATCTGTTTCCATTGTCCAACAGCAGATTGCACACGCGTTTGGGCGGCAGCCAACTTGACCGGTTTGCCTCTTCAGCTAGGTTGCGTTTCTAATAGTGTAATAGTTTACATGCATAGAACGGGAAAGTATACATTTTGCACCTTGATAGATTCGTCCCGAAACCAGTTTTCAAACAGTAGTATTACAGTTTAGTCGGTCTAGTTCAGTACCAAAAAAAGTCCTTTTTTTTTTTCTTAAAAACCTGTTTAACCCTACCTCTATGAAATGGCTTTGAACTTAATTTACTGCATTAGTATGGTGATCCATAAACCTAACTTTGAATCGTTGAAAAGTTGGCGTTGAGCTCTTTGATTATCGACATTATGGAGTTTAGTCCATGGTGGAATCGGGGAAAATCTAGCGCTAATTAAAAGGCAGTTGATACAGGTCAGCCAAAATTTACATCCCAGCGCGCAAATTCACGTGTCGCATCTGGCTGGCTGCTGTCTTTGCGGTCCAGTAGCAGGTTCTTTAAAGGCTGCGGGCAGATTGACTATAACTGCAACTGCATGATTTCTGTTAAAAATAATGTTGAACCTGCCTCTGTAGAATGGCTTTAAACTGAATTACTACGTTGACGTGGTTCCTATGACCACTGGTGTTTATTCACTCTCTGGGAGGTGGTATCGCAGGGAGTGCCAAGGGAGAGGTGGCAGATTTCTTTAAAAAAATCACTGATGTGAAAGGTCAGCGTCAGCCGGCGCGGTCAACCTTCCAGCCTTATGGGTGACGGCAGATCTAACCTGAGCTGGGCAAAGGCTCCTGGAAGTGTGGGGCGGTCGGCGATGGAGTGCTGCCTGACTGCAATAACCGTGGCCTAAGAAATCATGTTGTTTGGGTCGGCATGGTGGGCACCCCTCATGGGGTTGGGCTGAAAAAAAAAAACTGTTCTTACCTCCCCCTGATCTATCACGAAGATGATTCTGACAATTTTGAATAATAAAAAGTTCTATAACTGGCGGATTTCTTTTTTAAGGCCGGTGTGTCATAGTTTCTGTATTTCACACAGGCCGGGATGTTTTTTCTGAAGCGTGAAATGCAGCCTCTATCAGGTCAGACTTGGAGAATTATCTTTGTCTTCATGTTAGTTTGATCATACAAACGATGTCATGGTTTCAAATTCTGTGGCCTTTCATGCCCAGCTGTTTTTGTGACTTCAGTTTCGATTTCTCTTTCAATCCGTGCCTAGGTCAACGTCCTGTGGAGAGGTATTAGCAGAATCATGGAGGCAACACTGGATGGATACGGTGCCAGGCGGAACTGCAGAGGGGGGGGGGGGGGGGGCGGGTGTTGTCTTCGTTAACCATTGTCAGTAGAGTCCATGGAGGGAGAGTGTTGCATACGCTGAATCAAAACAAACATGACTGAACACAACCAAAGCGATTCAGTAGTGCAGTGTTTCCTTTGATGGGTAACCTCAAGACAAGTGTACGGTGACAGCTCACTGGCACCGGTGACATTGAAGGTATTACTGTAGCCTACCTGGCAGAGCCAGAAAGGGCAGCACAGGAGATGGAGGCCCTAATAATAACGAAACAAGTATTCTTGTGATGTGTCAAATGCGCTGTCGATTGTACAGATGCAACACATGGCACCTGAAAGCTGCCCATGAGGAGAAGTTTGACGCCTATTTTTCAAGCTGACTTAGAAAGTTCCTAGGCATAAAGTGGAACGATTTCATCACCAAAGAAAGATCCTAGGCATAAAGTGGGACGACTTCATCACCAGTGAAGAAATCAGGAGACACTTAATAAAAAGAATTCCAGTATCCTCTAACATATGCAAAAGGCACCTGAACTAGCCGCACAATCTACCAATATCCGAATTTCGACTCACCTGAACTAGCCGCACAATCTACCAATATCCGAATGTCGACTGCTGACAGAACCCGTGGAAGAGTGATGACTGCGGAGCTTAAAATCTTGATCGCCACTGCGGTTAACTCATTGTAAACTCTCCATGACATGACTGTGTAGCCGTACTGTAGTGTTTCCCATTTATGTCCCTTGCCTGTCTCTGCAGGGTTTTTGTTTGGTTGGTTGGTTGGGTTGGATGTTTTTTTTTTTGTTGTTGTCTTTTTTGTTGTTGTTGTTTTGTTTTGTTTTGGGTCAGAAATAATGATAATAATGAGGATGTTTTGAATGCCCAGTCTAAATTGAGTTCAAAGCGCTCTCCATTAAACAAATAATTATATGAACAAAAACATAATACATAGCACATTGCTTTTGCTGTCCCTTGTTTGTTGGGGTTCGTTTGTACACAGAACATCGATTTACAGTTTCATCCAACTGACCTGAAAGTTTGATGATCTCTCCTACGCTAACAATGAAGCTGTACTTCAATGGATAAGACTGACAAAAAGAGGAAGGATACTGTTTTTTTTTTGGTCGAGTGATTCCCACCGACAAAAAGATAAAGGATACTGTTTTTGGGGTCGAATGATTCCATCTACTGAAATGGCAGCTTTATAGGGTTTCATAGGCAAATGAACGCATTGTCATTATATGACACAAAGGCTTCCGCAGTGTTAATATGGAAACGTGTGTAAAACATTTCTGATTATTTTTCTCTTTTCATACCAAGTTACCGTGTCATGCCTTATAGTACATCTCATATTACTGCAGGTGTTAAAAAGTCCTGAAATTAAGCTAATTTAGGCAAGTGTGCACACGAAAGTACCTTAAAGTGATCTGTTGTACTCAAATACGAAGACCACGTAAACGTAACATTACTATGCTATATCAAATATGACGTGTCGAAATGTGTTTTTAAAAAGTCTACATTTATGTGTCATTTTTATTTGGTTGATTGTGGAGATACAATCTCCTCATTACAAACCCTACCTTGAGTGTGGCTTGCGCAGTATGACATACTGGTGTCAATGAACACACAAATGTATGAAACTATCCGCGGTTTCTGGGAGGCCATTACGGGTGCTACTATTAAGGGGAAAAAAAAAAACTTCTGAACATATCAAACTTAAAATTGTCTTCATTGATTAACAACATAATCATGCATTGCTGTTCACAGTACCAAAATAATCATATCCTGTTACATTTATCTTCGAAAACTTCTTCCTCCATATTTTTTTTTTTTCAGTTGAAACGTTTGTGCACCTTGTCACTTATAGGTCTGGCTTCAGTAAAACAAGCCTGAATATGGTCTTCCTGCTGAGCTTACCTGTAAATATAATTTACTGATTCATGTGAAATAAAGTGAATCAATTCAACCACCCCTTTTTCGGTTGCCATGTGTGTGTGTGCGGGGAGCGTGTGTCTGTGGCTGACTTGAATATTGGCTCGTTCTCTGTAATTTCACATCTTGGCAGAACCAAAATTGGTGAAACAGTGACAATCATTGCCATTTTGTCCATTTCCCAGTTGCCTTTGTTTTTGGACAATACATTCAAGCACAGTGTTGTGTTACAGACTACGACTTAAGCTTTTTGAATAATCAGTTTAAACCACGTGGGTACATAAACAATACATACTTACATGCATTCCATTATATGTAGGTATATCCATATACAAACACACACACACACACACACACACACACACACACACACACACACACATATATATATATATATATGTCTGTATGTATGTATGTACGTTGAGTAGAAAAACAACACAAACAACAACAAATACAGAAGTCAACAGTTTCATTTTAAATTGTATATTCTCCAATAACATTTTCGCTTAAAAGCTTCTTCAGTAATCGCAACTGTTTAGAGAAACACACTGTATATGTAAGGTACATTAATGTACTTTTAATGTATTGTATTTAAGGTATTTTAATGTACCTTATATACACAGTGTGTTTTCTCTTAAACAGTTGCCATTACTGGAGAAGTTTTAAAGCGAAAATTTTATTGGAGAATATACAATTTAAAATGAAACTGTTTACTTCTGTGTTTTTTTTTTTATTTTTTACTCAAAGTTTTTACCCCAGACGTATACTTGGGAGGAGTGGTGACCAGCAAATCAGTTGGACTGATCATTGAAGACTACACACACACACACACACACACACACACACACACACACACACACAGTCGAAGTCGCTTATAACGAAGTTGGATATAACGAACGCCGGATATGACGAAGCAAAAAGATTGGTCCCGGCAAAAATCCATCTTTACATGTCTAAGAATATATCGCATGTAACGAAATGTCGCTTATAACGAAATGGTTTTGGGGTCCCCAGCGGGCAATCATGCCGGTTAAACGAATCGGCTGCCTGTAGTGATTCATAAAATATGTTCGGCCCTTTGAAGTGTTTAAGCCGGATATAAAGAAGTGGTTGCTTTTGTGTTTGGGAACCATTTCACGGAAATGGTTGGTTTGTTCGCTGCGATGTATATGCTTCATACTGTCGCTTGCTATTCCAGGAGATGGAGTGTCCGCATAGCACATGAATTGTAGAGCTGTCTATGCGTTGCACTGAACAGAAACCACACGTTTATACATATGTTTGACTAGCAGCATAACCTACCCATGTTTAATTTTCTTCCACGGCTTCACATAGGTAGATTGCAAGTACACAGTATTTCTTAATGTATGTTTGTTGTGTATGGTAAACGTCACCTCTGATAATAAAATCGTGTTCTAAAGTCCCATTATTTGAGTGCCTTTGATTGTCGAGGCTTGTTGGAAAAATCCACTTGTACTAGCCCATCTGCTTCTAGATCTAAAGTCTTGACATGTAGTAGACGTATAATTAGTTTACTGTACAAAATACGACTAAACTCGTGGAAAGGTAAGTACGCAAAAGTTAATTGTATTTGCAATCTTAAACTATCAATTCATCACTAACTATTAGAATGCCCAATTTTGCTTGCTAGATACTGAATGAATGAATGATACGGAGTTTTTTTTCTGAAGTGTGATAACACAAGGAACATTTTTGAATGATGAAGAAATTGACATTATTTCAATTGCAGAAGTTATTCTATCCACACTTTTTGGAAGATTACTTTGAAGTTTTATTTCACTTGTTCTTATTTTTGAAGGGGGTGGGGGGGGGGGGGGGATAACTTTTGCATGGTGTCTAAAATCACTATCCTTGTGAACAGACATTGAATTGAATATTCATTCATTCATTCATTCGAAGCAGAGCAGTCGACTCACGTGGGGTCAGGTTCAGCGACTGTAGACGGAAGACAGCTGCAGAGGGACGAGGGTGGGGTGATGGGGAAAGGAGGGCGTCAAGCTTTGAATTAATAGGCCATTTCATCATGGAGTCTGTGTGTCGCAAAGTTTTGTCGCTAAAGCGAAAAATTGAAGTTGTTTAGGAAGTTGAAAGAAATCCAGCAACTCAGATGCAGGAAATAATGGAAGAATATGAAATTTGCACCGTCGACACTGGCAATCATTCTGGCTTCCGAGAGAAGTGTAAAAGCCAGAACTCAAAATTTTAAGTATCTATCGGAGAGAATCAAACGAGAAGTTTGACAGAACTTCTGCACATACATGTTCTTGGGTGCCTTTGTGTAACTAATCATGCGGACTGCCGTGTTACGCGGTATATGAGGATGCTGTGTAAACACAAAACCAGTGTGTCTGTGTATTATTGTTCTGTCATCCATCCTGCCGCCACACAATGGCTCACTCTTCTCCGAAAGGTCAAATGGGAACTGAACGTGCATGCAAAATTTGTTATGCATGCATTTATATACGGCGCTCGTATAGTCTACGCAGACTTTATTTTCAAAGAAAAAAAAACTCTCCAAACCTGGCCGTTTTGAATGGGAATCGAACCCCAGACAGTGAGACCTGGAAACAATGGTCTGATGCATTACCTACCGGGCCAATCCCCCCCCCCCCCCCCCCCCCCCCCCCCCTTCCCATTCCCCAGGTGCCAGTCCTGATTCGTTTTTAACTATAAATGCAGATTTGGTACAAAACATGATATCGTTTTACAAAACTCTTGGGTCAAACTGCCCCCAACATTTTGTCTGACAATGATCCCTTAATCCATTCACTCGCCACCACCTCTTCAATCCTGCCATTACCACCATCACCCATCCACATTATGGCAGATTCACACCCTCAGGCACATTGGAATCCGACTCCGTGATTAGAATGCATTAGACTGTTGTGACTCAACCAACATCTGCATGCTTCATCCCGTCCTAATTCGCCATGTGAATCATTTCGCCCTTCTTCTTTCAGTCTCGTCATTCCAATGCTGAGTTGAAAAGACAATTTATTTCAACTGTTGTCGACAGAGTTTTCATTAGTTCACAGAAGGCTTGTTCAATCGTCTTGTAATTGATCAGATGAATTGTGCACTAAAACGTTCACAGAGACAGCGCACGCACACCAGAGAGAGAGAGAGAGAGAGAGAGAGAGAGAGAGAGAGAGAGAGAGAGAGAGAGAGAGAGAGTACTACAAAATCTTATTTCTTTCCAAAACATGATTCTTGAAAGCAGCGACTCATGACTGTAGGATGCGACCCAGCAGAGAAATCAGTCAGAAACGGAAGTTTTGATAACAGGAAACTAGGTTGGTTCTCTCTCTCTCTTTGTTCCTCTGTCTCTATCTCTCAAGGTAGTAATGATGATAACTATATTACTGATAGGAATACCAATAAAGGTCAAAATATTGAAAAAATAAATCAAGACAGAATTACAACTACTTTTTGGTAATAATAAGGCAATAGCAGTTGTAGTATGGGAGAAAGGAGAGTGGGTTAGAGATTTCTTAAACAGCATGGTTGCCGTGGCAATATAATTGTCATCATTACTACCTTGACTCACATATTATCTCCTTTCTAACAGCCTCGTTTTCATTCAGCGTCTACCTTGCGCTGAAGAGATGAAAGCTAAGACACAAATTTCTTCATGTTCATTGTCCCATTTGTTTGTGTCTTACCTGAAGAAGACGAAACGCGTCGAAGAGGTCGAAACGCGCGTCGTGTTTTGTTTTGTGATTCGTTTGTCCATGTTTCTCTTGGCGGTTTGCTAAAGATTTTATTTAAGATTTGTTTAGATTTCCGCCTGCAGTCGTCTCACTTTGCAACCAAAAAGTGAGTTACCTTATGACCTTGAACCAGCTTCGATGGAGAACTGCAGACCTGGCCAGAGGCACTGTTGGCCAACCGTACCAACTCATAAGGAAAGTGTGAGCCCTCATACAGCGCCAGATCAACAAACAAAAAAAATCAATGATGATGGGGTCATGAAATTCTCGACCCAAACGTGTTAGGGGTGCAAAGCTAAAAACAAACCGCCGCTAGGAGTAAGTTCCGGTCCAACAAAGTTGTAGAAAGGAAGGAACTCTGTGTTGTGTTCTGCAGAAAATGAGAGTCAGCTACTGGCTGCGTCCACGCCATTAACGGGACGGCAGGGGCGTCAGCTAGGCTCTCAGACGGGAAGTCTGAACTCTTCCGTCTTTTATTTTGAAGAGCCACTACCATTCTGGGTTCTTTTCCACGTGCCACGTGCATGCTGCATGCAGGACCTGTGATGACCATCTATTCCAACAGACCAACACTCAGAACACCATCTGGTGGAAATGGGGGATAACTTGTCTGTTCTTGAGAAGTCGTCGGGCTCCATGACTACTATCGCTATCGCTATGCAAAATCCAGACTTTTTCTATTCTTTCACTGGAACAAAATTCTTTGTCTTATTGCACTGACCTGTGAATGTATGACAAAATTGACCTGGATCCTGTTCTTTCACTAGGACGCTCACAAACTTCTATGGACCGTGAGGTTGCTTTGATGTTTTTTAATTGGATATTTTCCCGTCTAAATGTCAACCAAGCAGCTGATCATGATCGAGCTCACGGTGCCATATGAGAACAGAATGGAGGCAGCTCAAATCTACAAGAGTGAAAAGTATGCTGATCTGGCAAACAGCCTGAGGAGAGAAGGCTATCAGGTCAAAGTCCTCACAGCAGAAATTGGAGCTAGGGGGTTTGTAGGAACGTCTGCATACAGCCTCTTGAAACAGCTCTCAGTTGCAGGGAGAGAAAAAACTAGAGCCCTGAAAGCAATGGCAGAAGCAGCAGACAGGTGTTCAAGCTGGATCTGGTCAAGGAGGAACAAAAGTGAACTTCATAAGGCTTAAATTTCCTACAAATATCAGGTGTCCCAGTGGCTCAGTGGTTAGTGCGCGAGTCATTAAGTGGAAAATGAGCATGACCAGAAGGGCATGGGTTCGAATCCCAGCCATGGCTCGTCCCGAGATGGGAAAAAAAAAAAAAGGGGGCAGCAGAAGGACATCCGGAGTCATGAACCGGGTGTGGCCCAACCCTCTTTGAGTGTCAGGAGTTAAGGGCCGAAACACTTGTTTGAAGGGGGCTTCTCTTCTGAGGACTCTCTGCTGCCACGCTCTCCACGAGTTTCTTTCTACTCAATGTCACCTCACTTGCATTACCGCAACGCTGCTGATTCCGGTTTTCCGTCCATCTCCAGCCACATCCTGATTGGTCCCGCCACAGCTCTGGTACCAGTAGTCCACGGTAAGGTAGGATAAGATAAGGTAATGTTGCTATACCCAGCCGACCATAAAGGGCCCATCAGGGCTGTCACCACGTTAAAATCAACTCACAAGTCATTCATTCACACAATTCTTTAAAATACATCTAAAACCCATCCGAAATTTTGTTAAAACGGGGAGCAGTCATCATGGGAAGTCACCATGATGCAAACCCATCACAGGAGACACAGCATTGCTGCCGAGTCACTTCGGTGGTGTTCAGTGGTGCCTGTTCTATTCAAACATATACGCCAGAAGGCAGATACTAAGCCCCATACTGACGACCATATTTTATGCCATGTTGCGAGACCAGCGTGAGGGTGATTCCCCCCCACCCACCCCCCCCCACCCCACCCCCACCTCCCTCTTCCCCCCCCCAAATCAATCCGACAACGGTCCCCCTGAACTTGCTTACCCCCCCCCCCCCCCCCCCCCCCCCCCCCCCCCCCACCTCCCTCTTCCCCACCGAGGCGGCAGCAAATCAATTCGACAACGGTCCCCCTGAACTTGCTTACACGCAACACAAACTCACCTAGGGCATAAAAGTCAAGAGGTAATCAAGACTGAGGTCACCATGTGAAGAGGGCATGTGGAGCCACGGATTTTCAGACGAGCAATCACTTATCTTCAACGCCCATCTTGTGCCGAACTGGATGAGGATAAGTGATTTCTCGTTCATTTTTGTTGTCATAAGTGTTGTGCGTTTTGCCTGAAGAAGACCTAAGAGGTTGAAATGCGTCGTGCTTTGTCTTGTGATTCGTTTGTCTACCTTTTTCGGCGGAGCCTTAAAAATACTTTTTTTTAAACAACCCTTGCGGATTGCAAGTGAATATCCGTTTAAAAGGGCGATTTCTTGCACACGCCCAAATTATCTTTATAGCCATCTTGGCTTCTGCCAGTAGCTACCAAGTACCACCCAATGTACTGAGTGATCAAGAACGAGATTCAGATAGTGCAGCTTTTATCTGCCACTCTGGAGGAAAACGCAACGTTTCACGCTGTTTGTGTAAAGAGTCATTTAGTCAAAGGGAAATAACTTTCATGTACAGAAGATCGGCATCGTGATCCTGAAAGGTCAGTCAAGAATTCACGTAAGACAAAACAGTAGAATTACTGACAAATGATGTTCGGTGTAATTTTGAAATGATGAGAGGTTCTCAACGTGTTCATTGTGGCCACACAACAGAAGAAGAAGAAGAATACCTGATGAACAGTTTATGGTAATTGTTTGTGACTACGGAGTCGTCTTCTTCTTCTGTTATGTGGCCACAATCAACACTGATTATTTTGCCACAGGATAGAGGATTTCCATGAACCGGCTGCCCGACTTTTAAAAAAAAAAAGAAAAAAAAATCTTTTCTTTTTCCTATGTAGGCTTGAAATAGCTCTTCAAGTTGCGTGGGTAGATCACAACATTTACTCCGGATCACATTTACACACTCCCTGCCCACTAACTGGATCAGAGGGGACGAGAAGTGACGGGCAGGCATCCTAGTGACGATCCCCGGCACCCCCGGGTCGCAGCGGCCCTCCAACCAGCGTACCCCCTACCCACTACCTACCAAACCAAGCACTCTCACATTCATACATGACAGTTTGTGTTTGCTTTAATCTTACTCCTGAAGTTTCGCAGCAGCAAGACTGTCAAGAGTGTAAGCACTGAGGTGGGGGGGGGGGGGGGGGGGGGGGGGGGGGGAACTGTTTTTAAAACTGTCAGGAGAAACAGCCTCTACAATGTGTGCTGGGAGTTCATCCCACTCATGGATGGCTCGAGGGAAGAATGAGAAGAGCCTATGTTGCTGTTTATGATTTACCAGGCGTTTAAATAAACTGTTGGTCATGAGATCTTCTGTCTCTTACTATTGGTTTTTCCAGGACACTTTTGTTGATCTGCACCAGGTCATTGTGGATCTTATACAACATGGTGACCTTTGATACTTGGCATCGCTTCTGGAGAGATGACCGCTTGAGCTTTTCAAGCATGTCTGTTACACTTGCATGCTGGTGGTAACGGTTCAGGACAAATCTAGCAGCCCTTCTCTGGATGTTTTCCATTTTCTTGATGCAACCTATTTTGTGGGGGTCCCATAATGAGCTGGAGTACTCAAACAAAGGTCTAACGAAGGTTAGGTACGCCTTTTCTCTCAGCTCATTGGAATCAACTTTCAGATTATGTCTCAAGAATCTGAGGGCTTTGCTTGCTTTCTTTGTGAGGATGTCAGTGTGTTCTGCCCACTCTAGATCTGTCATTCTTCTTCCTGTATATGACCAACATCATTTTGCTGATGGTTTTGTTGTGGTTTGGGGAGATTGCAGAAGATTGCGCTGTTGTGAGGATTTGGAGAAAATAAAAGTGTGAGGGGGAGGTGGGGTGATGGTGAATAAGTTGGGGGGGGGGGGGGGGACAGGAGTAGAAAAGTGACTGGGAAGGATGGCAGGGGGGGGGGGGGAGGGGATTGTAGGAAATAGTGGTCAGGAAGTGGGTAAGGGGAGAAGGTTGGGGGTAATGGGGGGGGGGGGGGGGGGGGGGGGATTGGTTGCAGAAGATAGTGAAGAATTTTCACTCAGATAAATACAAACGTGATTATTGATATCCTTCAAGGAACTGTCCTTGGTCCAGTCTTGTTTCTCTGTCATGAAAATCAACGATCTCCTCCACATGCATGACTGTGTGTGTGTGTCTGGCTGTTGTAGAATATGTATGTGTTCACAATTATCATTAACTTCAATTAAGAACTTAAGCCAATGTCTGGGGATATGCCCTTCCTGATGGCAGCTATTATGAAAACTGTGCTGCACAGTAAAATCCTGTGGGTATCCAACAAGAAAGTCCATGACTTTAGAACATTTGGCACGGTCCTGATGCTTCAGATAGATTTCAGAGATCCTTTCGGGCCTGTAGTTTGAGGCTTTGTAAGTTTGTTCTGATCACCCTTTTTGAAGATGGGTAACAAAAGCACATCTCTCTTTATGACCTACACTGATTGAGCTAATGACTGCTACTGATGCAGTATCATTTACTAAATGTTGGCATTGTGGCTTGTTTTTTATTTTAAGATTTTCATGCCTTCCTTGCCACCGACTTTCTCTTTTTTTTTTTTAGGGGAAAAGTTTACAGAATCTTGGGGAATGCGAAAACTGTCAAGAGCACTTAGTATACTGAAAAGGTTGTGTTTTTTGTTGTTGTTGTTGTTGTTGTTGGCTGGTTTTATTTCATTTTTCAGATCATATGCAGAAATGTGTGCACCATTTCATAATCTGGATTTTCATTTTACAGTCATCTTAAGTGTCAAACACACACCCTACATTTTGTAATGGAAGCTGATGTTGGGACAAGAGAGACACCATCTTGTGGTGTTAAACTGTAAAGTTTCATGAAATCCTAGAAGTTTGTTTTTATTCTTTACCATGATTACCGTAGTATTGCTTGTGGTTTGTTGCAAAATAAAGGAGTCTTTTGGAACAAGGTCTATCAGATAATCATAAATCAATAAAGGTCAATGTCAACAACAGAATAATAATTTTGAATAAGATATGAAGGAAAATATAAGGGTATATTTTAAAGCGCTACATGTGTTTTTGTGTTAAATACAAAAGAAAATGAAAATATTAGTGTATAAAGTGCAGTATGTGTGTCAGCACAGACTTTCCAGCTGCAGTCAAGAAACGTTCATATTCCCCCCGACGTTCATGGCTGTTTCCAGGATCACATCTTCCGTATCAGGTTCACACCCAGTAACTGTGTGAACCCTGTCGACCAGAACAGCCGCCATGCTGACTGTGCAGAGAGCGTTCAGTCAGCTGCGTCTGGTGGTAAACAGCGCTGTGCAGAACGCAAGCAGCAGTCTGGGCCTGGTCGGGGAGGTGACCAGCAACACCCGACTGTCGCTGGCTTCTGCAACGTCTCCACAGACTGTGACCAGAGTGTGTGCCCAGTGGTGTTCCTCGTCCTCAGCCTCACAGAAAGAAGCCAAGGGGAAGGTCAAAAGTTATGATCCATCTTCACCCTACAGGACCCCTGGCCCAAGGCGATATGGCTATGAACCCAGGTTCTTTACCGATGGTGAGTCATTTGGTTAAAAAAACCTTGAAGTTTGTTTCATACGTTCCTAGTGAAGATGCATTTGAAGGGTGGAAGAATTTACTAATCATCATTGAGTAAATGGAATTGCCAGGTTTGTTTTTCTTTCGAGGTCATGAAAGCTGATATGAAAAAAAAAAAAGGTAAAAATGGGCAGAGAGAGTGTAAACTTGTGTATTCCTGTGTGCATGCTTTTGAGAGTAGTGACCCTCAGAAACTATTGAACTGATTTCAGTGGATACAGCTTTTGAATGTTCAAAATGATAAATTATTGTGACTATAAATTTCCTTCAGTAAAACATAAGGTTAGTAATATTGTGCTCAAGTCTCAAGAACTGGAGTCTGCACAGTCATTGCTTTCTCTAATGTGTGGCTGTTCGGGCAAAGATTGAAGCCAGGACTTGGTATCAAGAGAACAATGTTTCTTTATTCACAAGGCCAGCTAAACATGTTTGTCATTTGAAAGAATTCTTTTTTTTTTTTTTTTTTTTTTTTTTTTTAGCTGTCCCAACCTCTGCGCCATCTCAGAGGCAGTGCACCCACGCCGCTCATTCCGACACCCTGTCCACAGCCACGGCCCGGTCGGCCCCGCCGCAGCCCCTGCACCGGCAATCTACAGGCAGCAGTCAATGTCAAGTCGTCAAGAGCCAACCCACCGGAGGAGACACTGCACTGCTGCCGAGTCACTTCAGTGGTGTTCAGTGGCGCCTGTTCTGATCTAACATACGCAGGACCACCTACTAAGCCCCCTACTGACGACAATAATTGCTTAGTCGCGGAGCCGGCGTGAGTGAGCTCTCCCTCCGGAGGGCGCCACCACGTCCGTCCAAGGACAGCCCCCACAGAATCGCCGATACCGGTGACCCCGACGGAACCAAACCAAGGCCACAGACGTGGAGAGGACATCGAAACTGAGGTCACCATGAGAGCAGGGCATGAAGGGCCACAGAATTTGAGACTTTTTTTTAATGCTGATCGATGAGAATGAGGATGATTATGATGATGCTACGGATTTCCATTTCGGTCTGAGACTACATGACAGGGCTGTACTCTACGCTTCCTTTCATAATATATCCCGGCATCAACCAGGCCCGAGAGATACAGACACCTGCAGTGTTGGTCAGGAATTTGAGCAACACTCTCAGAAACGCATCCATTAAGTGGATGAAACTCGACTGTGTGGTCCCCAGTCTTCCCAACTGAGTCCGCAGCCAACTCAACTCTGGGTAGGAGCCGGTCGGGGCAGAAAAACCCACATGACTTCCGATGGGATTCGAACCCACGACCTCCCAGCCGGGAGTCCGCGACGTTAACCACTGCGCCACGGCGGCTGGTTTGAAAGAAATTCTACCGAGAGTGACAGCAGAAGGTCTTCAGAGATGCGCTCAACAGCAGAAGATCTTCACAGAGAACCTTGACAGCAGGCAGTCTTTAGAGAAAAGCTTCACAACAGAAGGTTGTTAGAAGAGAACTTGACAGTAGAAGGTCTTCAGAACCCCTCAAACAAGTGTTTCCATCCTAAACTACACTCTGAGAGTGCCGGCCGGTCGCACCCAGGCCAGAACTTCTGGATGTCTGCTTCCAGATGCCCATCATTGTTTCAAATGCCTAAAAAGTTACCTTTGTTTTTTTGGGGTTTTTTTGTTTCTTTCTTTCTCCATGTCTATGCCCGACATTCTAGCTTGCTGCGAACACACCAACGTTTATCCTGTCGCAGTCCCAGCTCTGGCAGTCCACAAGGACCAATCACCGCATAAAGTATAAGGTTCTAATGAGACAACACACCAGAGGAGACATGAGTTCCATTGCAGAGTCTCTTTGGTGGTTTTCAGTGGTGTCTTTTCTACTCTTACCCTGCTCAGTACCACCTAGCAAACCCTATATTCAGAGCACTGACGACAAATGCATCGTAGTGGAGCCAGCATGATCATCCTATCAAAGAGTGCCAGCACATTCATCCCACAAATTACCTTGAAACTGCCATTCCAGCTGACTTTTGACACAATTTCACCAAATGTATGGAGGAAATTGAAGAAATTGAAGAAATGCTGACTAACGTTATACTCCGTAACTTTTTGCACTGTGTGTGTGTGTGTGTGTGTGTGTGTGTGTGTGTGTGTGTGTGTGTGTACTAACATCCTTGACAGAAGAATGAAACATACTCAGCTTTTTAGTCAACATGAACATCACATACACTCACAGATAGTCACACACTTGTATACAACTGTCTTTTGAGTTCTCAAGATTCTGTGTTCTTCGTGTTGATCAGGCCTCCTTCCCAGAGGAGAGGATCTTGATCCTATCCGCAGTCTTCCCAGGTACAAGGTGAAAGACAAATGGAACAGGAAGAGAGCTCTTTTCGGCCAGAATGACTACATAGGTCAGTACCACATTGTAATCATAACTCCCCTACCTTTTTTTTTTTTTTTTTTTTTTTTAGCTACAGCCAGTGTAACCCCACCCCATTGTGGAATGAGGAATCATTCATAACAAACATGCTGAAGATTTGTCATGTTTGTGTATGTTATATATAGTGTAATGAACATAACACAACATGCTATGTGTATTTGTATGTGACATCTATATTATATGTAATTATATGCAAGAGGAAGAAAAACACAGGAAAGTGGACAGAAGTTTTGTTTTTCTTTTTTTTTTCTCTTTGCCAGGCGTTTTTTTTTTTTTTTTTGCAAGTGTCCTCCTGGTTCTCTAAATTTAGCATTATCAGGCTGACCGAGAGACCAGATAATAGATGGGTTGAAAACATAACCCAAGCCCATCACCAAGGTGACATTTCAATCTGCATCAGTTGGTGGTTGGCAAGATGGCACGACGGTGGCGGAGTTTGTGTTTTTAACTGTAACTCTTGTTTGGCGTCATATGCTGTACCATGTCAGACCATAGCATTCAACGGCAGTCAGTCAGCTCTGTCAGGCTGAATATTGGTGGAGTTTGTGTTTTCAACTGTAACTCTTGGTTGGTTTGTCCATGAGTGACATTATGAAAATAACTGCAGGGTTTTAAATGAAACTTGGTGGAAGTTAGAGCAACGCCCAGGGATGAAGGTCATTAGATGTTGGTGAGCGACAGGCAGATTTAGGACCTGGTCAACCTCAGCAGAGATCCGTTCATTCCAAATTGGCCTCCCCCCCTTCTTCCCCCACTCTATTTATTTTTTTTTTCCTAATAAATCTCAGTGATGCAGTATATTTGTCGCAGACATTCTGGGAGACGGCAGCATCAAGCCTGTGGACCTGATCCATGGACCAGACTGGCTGATTGGCTTCAAAGGCAATGAACTGCAGCGCTTGGTTCGCCGCCTCAACTTTCATGGGGACAAGTTGAAACTGCTGTACCCCCAAAAGTACCACAACATCCAGAAGCGCATCTTCTTTCTGCATAAAAAATACAATCACAAGCGTGGCAAGAGAGTGGGCAAGCAAAGAAGTGACCCTTCACTATTCTGTTTGTGGTTGTAGAGGAAAACAACTATCAGCGAGGTGTGGCTGCCAGACATGCCTTTGACGTTTCAACACCCGGCGACTGTTGATGGGTTTTCAATCAGGAATCGTTGAGGGGAAAAATGTGGCTGACATTTTGTGATAGAAGTTTTGTTCCGGTCTATAATGCAGTAATTTCAAGCACTTCCTGCAACTTTGAACAATAGCATACAAAGGAAAGGGAAGAGGAAGGACATACAACCATTTGATGTATCTCTCTGAATTTGCAAGGGTGTGCAGTGTAATGTGTTCATTATTATTAAATCACGCCTGACATTTTTAAAGTGAAGCTGCCAGCAGAAGTATTGTCAAATATTGCGAGTTTCTCCTTGGCTTTATTCGATTTGAAGATAGAAAAAGGGTGCCAGAAACACGGAATGCTGAATAGTATGTTAGGGGTGGAAAATGCTGTGTTTGGTGATTCAGTTTGTGATGAAGCATCACACTTTATGACTTGAGACGAGTGTGTGTTATGAATGTGTATTTGCTTCACACGTCATTTCCTGTGTTGCTAGGACAGAATATTCACTGTGATGAGCAGCATCCGAGGAAAGACAGATTCACCTTGAATGGAAAATTAGAACTCCGTGAGTACGACTGTGTGAAAGACACATCAGACAGAATAAATGCTGCATTTTTTGTGTGTCATGTTTAATAATGTGTGAATGTGGAGATTTGTTGGTCGAGGATTGAATTCCATTACTGTTTGTAATGTTAGGCAAAGGAAAGTGTGAGTGTTCATGAATGTGTGCGTGCATCAAGGCATGAGTAAGTGTGACGCAGTGTATTTCAGCTAGCTTTCCAATATGTGATGATATGCAATCTTTGTTTATGTCTCTGATGTTATAGCAAACATGCATACATGATTCATAATAACTGCATAATCGCACTTCTCAACAACAAGAACAACAACAAAATGCATGAACAAATCTCTGTATCATTTCTTTCAACTGGCAAGTAGACAATGAACAAAAAATCTTCACAGCTTAGAAAGAAGAAGAAAAGGGGAAAAAATAGTAACATTAAATCTGATTAACTTCCTGTATACTTACTTCCTAGTTATAATTATCTAAATCAGATCTCACTGGGCAACTGAAGAGACAGAAAACATTCTTCTGAAGTCAATGGCTTAAGTCACTCTGTCTTTTTCAGACATTTCAAATAAAGCAATGAAAGTGAAAGTGGTATATGAAGTCTTTTGGGGTACTTTGAATTAAAAGTTTGGCAAAGTAATCTTGAGCCAGAGTAAAATTTACAACCCCAACGTTAGTTTGGCTCATCTTGAGAATTCTACTCTGAAGAGACTTCTGGGACAAAAGCCATGCTTTGGTGCAGTGATACTCTGTATCATGTGGAAAACCTGAGATGACACTCACTACCTTATAAAGTAACAGTTGTACTGTTCTTCCCTTTCTTTCACACACACACACACACACACACACCTCTATTATACTTACCTCTGTTTGGGTTGGTTTGTTTTTTTTTACCTACCAAATCAAAACACTTTACTTCTCAAATTCCTTGCATTCATGTTTAACTGGGTAACAAGTAAAAGACTCTTGAGACAAAGACAAAGAATTATTTTACTGTGGACCGAGATGGAGTTCACAGTCAGAAAGAATCATTGCAAACGACTTTTGAAATGCCATCAACAGGCAGTGAAAATTATGAAAAACGGCACCACCTCAGAGATATAAAACTGACAGATCAGAATATTACAACGGACTGGGGGATGAAATTGACAGTAGTGAGAATTATGGCAACTGAGATGACAGACTTCTTGTTTTTTTCTTTACTGCAACTGACACATGAGTTCTGGAAACAATTCCTTATGAACATTAAAATTCTCATGTCTTATTTCTGCATCAAATAACTTTTCACAAAAAAAAAAAAAAAAAAAAAAAAAAAAAAAGAATCACCCACAAGTTTGAACACAGGACTGCAACTTATTGCCAACATGTTGGACACAAGACTGCAACAGAGTTCTACAGCTTCAGCAACATCACATCATCAAAGCCACAAAAAAAATAACCAACATCATCAACACCAACAAAAATAACCAAACACTTTTTGAATAAAAAGTTATTTGAAATCAAACACAACCAAGCACTTTAAAATGAAAAGTGATTTTGTTATACAGCCAGCCTCTAACATTCATGCAAACCTATTCTTGACTATGACAAGTGACTGAATCACAAGCACACGTGGACTATAACCTTCACCACGGCTTCCTAGATACTCCAGTGCTCGGACATATGCACAAAAATCTTCGTATCTCAGCAACCATTAGAACACTATTCTCATGACTTTTTTTGTTTTGTATCTTTCAAAATGTAATTTACTCTATCAGCAAATACTAGTATCTCTGAGTTGAAAGAGAAAGAAAGAATCAACTGTGTCATTTGATCTTTACATTTCTGATGAATACATGTACTGGCAGACCCATACTTTAAAGAGCAGTAATTAAATACCACAGCACATTGAGTATGGGTCCAGGTGGACCCACTTGGTCCGTTGAAGTATATATAACTCTTGAGGACTCATCGATGAGTATAGTTCCTGTATGACCTGTTACACCTGAACAGTGATAAATATGCAAAAACTTGGCAAAGCCTACGTAAAATGTCTGGGTACTGTGTTAAGTCAAGAGCAATGTATGCTGAAGGTTAACTGAGACAAAGTCATTTCAAGTCATTTATTTCATTGCTAAAATGTATAAAAAGCTAAGTAACATATTTACAGAAATGAAAACGTGTCTTCCTTTGTTTCGAGTTCTGATACATTGTCCAGTTTAGTAAGCCTTTGTGTTTTTCACTTTCTTCTGTCACTTGACCCCCCCCCCATCTCCATTTGACCCGTCACTTGCACTCGACTCTTTTTGACCCTTCATTCGTCACTTCACTCGTCTCCTTTTGATCCATGATCTTCACTTTCACTCTGTCTCCATTTGACCCTTCACCTTTCGTTTTCACTCCATTTCCTTTCCGACCCTTCTTCTCTCACTTGCGCTTTCCTTTTGACCCTTTATTTGTCACTTTGCACTATGTCTCCTTTTGACCCTTCACCGTCACTGGCAGCCTCTTTTTGACCCTTCACTGTCACCCTCGAACTCTCACTGCACTTTTGCCTCCTTTCTACCCTTCATCTCTCACTCTCCTTTTTCATCCTTCAGCTGTCACACGCATTCAATCTCCTTTTGACCCCAGATTTTCACAGTAACGTTTTCAGTACGCTTTGGAAACTGAGATCAAATGTTTGACATAAAACATCATCAAATGTTGCGTCATTTCATCGACATCAGTCACTTACTGTTGTATTGAAAACTCATACATTTATGTTCTGGGTTCATACTTAAAATGATTTCTAAAAGAGGGGGGTTTTTTTTTTTTTTTTTTTTTTGTTTTGTTTTGTTTGTTTTTTACATACAACCCTTTGACAGCTTATGATATAGTGGTGTGTGCCAGAGTGAATGATGCCACTTTCATAGGCGTAAAGACAGTGGGTCAATGCTTACCAGATATTTGACCCGTGTATATTTTGTATATGAGAATGCACAGATAAAAAAGTGGTTCTTTTTATTATATGTTTTATTTCCAAACCAAAACCTATGAAAAAAAAGGCAATTCTGACATCAGCCTTGGAAACAGTATTTTGTTCACAGAAAATGATCCAGCAGTCAAAGAGCTGACTGCTTGATGTGTATCACATATGTGTTTCGCTTAGATTACTTTTTCCTGCCACAACAAATATCCTGAGCATGACAAAGCATGTTTCCACTACTTCCAGGGCATATCTCGGTTAAAAATAAAAAATAAATGGATCACAAATCGTATGGAAGGGAAACAACTTCTTGCTTTTTTTTTTATATCACCTGAGTACACGGACCTCCAACACGCACCAAGCTATTAGTGGGGTACGTCCATCATGAACACGTACCTATCTGCAGTAACTGTGCTGAAAAGCAAAAGCCACAAGTGATTCCATATATTAAACTAGCTGATCATGTGTCCTGCATCATTTACTGTATTCTTTTTCATATCGCAGAATTCCTAGTAAGGGGGCAAAACAGATGAAGAGAAAAAAAAACCACAGTTGCTGTATCTTCAAATCCACACACCTTCACTGACAGAGCGAGGGGAAGGGCCACTGTTGCTCACAATTCAAAGACACAAGTCTTTGATAAGCATTGCTTGAGTTCTTGCCTCCATCAACATGATTGACAAAAAAAAGAAAAGAAATGCACTGTCACATTAACCCTTCAATTGCGATTAACAGAGCATTTCTCTGTATGACACAGATGCCTTGTGAATGTTGGACAAACCGCCTTGGTCAAGTGACTGGCCATGTGTGGTTAAAAACAACAAAAACAAAACAAAGGGCAAGACAACGCTCATCACAACAAATCAATTTCTCTGAATCTAGCAGCAGAATTTGCCAGCAACAACCCTCCTTCATAACAGCAGCTAACCCCTGCAAACAGTTCCCCTTCAAAGCAGCAGACAACCCATCCAAATTGCTGAAGCGAAAACCATGCCGATGTGTGTGTTTTGACAATCAGCAGCCTATCTAGAACTGTACTTTAGCATACTGAAGTGGTTAGTAACATTGTGAGCAAACACTGACTAATACTGACATGCTGAACCTCTAGGGCAAATCTGGAACACCAACACAACTGAACCATGCAACCCATATAAACCTGTATTCAGATATGTTGGCCCAAGTGCTTTAACCTATGGAACATCCAACAGCACCTTATGTATCCATACAAATCAATTCACCAACATATTTCATTCAATGGTTCCTATTATCACACAAACTCGCAGACATACTCTCTTCCATCAGATCCATCAAATGATAATGCTTTTACCCAAGCATTAAAAAAAGAGCAGGAGGTAACGCAGTGGCCCTGTAGCATGCAGTGCACCATTACAGCAACTTGTCATAAAAAAAAAAAAAAAAAAAAGAGTTCTGGAACTCGCACTGATAAAAGAAAAAAAAAAAAAAGCTACTCTCGAGTAATTCACCGACTCATTTCATGTCATCTCATTTCAGTTGCTTTTACCCTGTCTACTTCATCCATTGGTAAATTTGGATTCTTTCTCTTTTTTTTTTCCATGCAAAATCTTACAGTATTTCAATACTGATTTCGTCATGAAGAACATAGATGCATTCTCCACCCTTCACTTTGAAGAGGAGCACACAGTGAGGTGCAATCCTCTTGTAAATCTGTACAAAGACCTTTTTTTTCTTCTCCACAAACTTTCAACACCACATCATTTAACAAAAAGATCTTCACAGTATTTCTAAAAAAAAAAAAGATGCATCTTTTCTTTGGCTAGGGGCTCTACTGGATGATTTTTGTACGAAAATTTAGGACCTTTGGTTGGGGAAGGACACGGAAGACTGAATACAATCTACATACAACTTTCCTGCATTGCTAATATTACTTTTGTGACTGTTCTCATATGAAACAGAATTCAAGATTCCTTTCATTTTGTCTTTGTTCTTCATTTCATATTCAGACTTTATCTTCACTTCTTTTCTTTTAATGAATATTGTTTTATTGAAGCTACTGCATATGAGGAATGAAAAAAAGCTCAATGTGCTCAAGTGCTTGTCTGCGAATATTTATGCTTGTAAATGTTTGTGTTGTGTTGGAAGGAGATGGGTATGTGCATATGAGCGAGTCAAACAGGGACTTGCATGCAAGCGGTTTGCAAACACATTTGTTGGAAAGCAGAGATCCATGGTTCTCTCCTCATTTTCTTCAACAAACCACATATAATCCTTTGTTTTACTCTTTTGCAATTTTAACTTGTACAATAGCAAAAATGTACAACAAAGAATTATGTATGTAGTTAACTCTGATTACCAATTTTCTACACAATAGTCCAACAATGACATAAAACATTGAGTCTGTTAATTCTAAGATAGTGAAAAAAATTGTGTAACAAAAGAGTGTGTGTGTGTGTGTGTGTGTGTGTGTGTGTGTGTGTGTGTGTGTGTGTGTGTGTGTGTGTGTGTGTGTGTTGAACAATTAAGTAGTGAGGGAAAACAAGTGCAGGCTATCAATTCTTCCTTCATTACAGCAATGACGAGGCAAAGATTCGAACCTTAAAAAAAATTGAAGATGAAAAAAATGGGAACATAAAATTAAGAAAATATATCATAAACATGAAAACCCTTCACTAGCTGCATGAGGGAACCATTGTAATCCCTCTTGATGGCAGACCTATTTATAATGCCTGCTCCTAGGCCTTTCGTCCACTGGATCAGACTCATCAGGGAGACACAGCTGATTGTGTCTGTGCTCTTGGCGTCAAAGAGAGACACACTACAGTCCATAATTTTGCGGTGTGTGTGTGTGATACGGAGGGGTGGGTGCGGAAGAAGATGAGGAGGCAAAGTCGTTTCTTCATACTTTACTCTCAACTGCATTGTATAATATGACAATTTTCGCAACGCCCACTTCAGTCAACGGAGATACAGTTTATGTCTCTGAAATGGAATAAATGCTCATGAGTCATATCACAGTTTCTACAGTTTAATTCTTCATCACAATGGCCCACTCTCTTCATCCTAGTTTGCAGTCAACATTTATACATGCAGACATCACTGCCAAAGTCTCTCCAGACAGATTTGTTTTTCAATTTAAACAAATGTTCACCTCAGAATGAACAGCAAGCTCCGATCAAACAAAAACACCCCAACTAATATTAACATTCATTCAATCTTATTTGCAGTGTGTGGATTGTGTCGTGCAGACAAATCACCACATAAACTGCAAGAAGGAAGATATGTAACACTAGCTGCTGCCCCTGTGCATGTTTAAGTGTTCTACTATCCTCCTAAGCAGTTTGAATACTGAAAACTGCTTAACTTTCATTCTCATGCTTTAGTTTTCAGATGAATGAACTCTACAGGGCCTTTCTCAGTGAAGTGACTTGGTACTTTGTGTTACTTTGAATCAAGAAATGACATTACAGTAGATGGTCCACTCCAAAAACCAGCACATCTGTGAGTGGTGGGATATACAAACAGTATGTTCCGATTCTGATGCACCAATGGTAACCAAAATTGGCCGCCAGGTCCTGTGGGGTTAGTTTTACTGACACTGTGCAGCAGTCTAATGTTGAAAACCGTGTTCATCACACCAGGCTCCTGTAGGGTTAGTTCTACTGACACTGTGCAACAGTCTAATGTTGAAAATCGTGTTCATCACACTAGGCTTTCACACAGAACCAGTGCAGTGAGTTTAAGAGAAGGTTGTACTGGATACAGTGGTCAAGGACAGTGCCCCAACTACTCGATAATCTCTGTGACATAAAACACACATTAAAGTCCATCTCTCAGCAGCTGTGGACCACAGGTAAAAAGTGCTGTGTCTGTTCCACTGTCCGCCCTGTGACCGGCAGTGTCTTCAGCAGACTGTTGACGTGTTACAGTGTGCCATGTTACGGGTGTCTTGGAAGGGAAAGCTCTCCTCTTCGGACAGTGAAACATGGTCATGACCTAGGCGGCGGTGTCCTCCGTGCTGGCAGTTGTCATGATCGGCTTTCATCTTTCATCAGATGCTCTGAAAACAGGCAACGTGTTTCAGTAGCACAAATGAAAACGTGCAACACAGGGGCTGAAGAACAAATGAAAACAAACAACTCACTTTAATGGTATGAGTGAAAAATAATTCTGCATGCACTCTTAACAAAGTAGTATTTCCCATCTACAACCAGTTTCTATATTAGTAAGTAGCAAGCAGTTTCCAAAGCAGTGAATCTATATGAATGACACCCTGTTCTCTTATTCCACCAGGAATACCATGTCCTGGTCTGTGATATATCTTTCAACAAACAGGCTGCAAAGTCATTTTCTTCATGGAATTTTGCAGAATCATTTCATTCGACGCTCTTACCTGCTCCAGGAAACTAATTTTATATTCCGCTCTTTTCTTCTTTCAGAACCAGACTACTGTAATGCACTTTTCTCTGAATGTTTCACGTACACTTTTAACTGTGGTTTGTTCAGAGCTCTACTGCCAACTTGGTGCTCAAAACAAAGTGTGATCATGCCAATCCTCTTCTTCAGAAACTCCACAGGCTTCTTTTTCAGGCCAGAAGACATTACAAATTGTCACAGGCAATTCTTCCCTTTACATGGCTTACCTCCAAAAATCTTTGGTCTTTTGACCACAGAATTTCTTCAGTCATCTCAAGCTAGGACCAAGTTTTTTGTCACAGATCCTTCTTGTTCCATGCACTAACAGTCTGGAATTTTCATCCATGTCGATTCATCATGCCATTTCCTCCACTTCTTTTAGATAACATATTCTTGTCTGTAGAAGATGGTGAAGATCTGGATTTCTATGATACTATTTTTTAACCTTGTGCATAATGCTACAAATTATTCATGAGATTTTCTTGTCTTCTTCTTTGTTTAAAGTAAAATGCAATGAGCTTCATACACTACTTGAAATGTTGCACTATACATGCGCTCACTTTTATTAAACAAACCTTCATTGTACAAAGGAAAAAAAAACAAAGACAGCACTGAAATGCATGTTAAAAACATATTACGCATCTTTACAGTACAAACTAAAACATTCCTTTTCCTGATATAAACTAAAACTTGCGACACATCTGTGGTACAAACTAAAATATAGTTCTCTACTGGATAAATAAAACAAAAACAAGTATCTATTGGGTAAATGATAACATGCAACAAATCTCTATGGTTTAAACAAAAACTGCTCTTTCTGTTACTGTGATATTAAAGTGTGTAAAAGCGGATTTTTTTTCCTTGTAAACATCTGGGACAAGAATATAACACAATTGTGTTACTCGACAAATCAGTATTTCTTTATCTAGATATCACTATCTAAACAGCTGCTCTCCCTAACAACTGAAAAATGCATGCATACCAGAGTATAATAACATTGTATCTGCCTCATCTTAGAAGCAGAATGAATTTCTACAATGTTTAGCAGCACACAAAATACACGGAATTTTCACTTAAAGACTGTCAAACAACAACAGTGATGACACTGTCTAGACATGCCTCCGCAAATGTGACCAGTGGAATATTCACACACTGAGCGTTACAAACACTTTGACAGTGACCAAGTAAGCCAGATATGCGGCAACTAAAAGGGAGAAAAAAGAAACGTACATACTTTGCTGCGGCAGTCGGATGACTTCCGTGTCAGATAGGGTCACTTGATGAAGACGGTTGCGGAATTTGTAACGTATATACAATGTCTTCTCTTCTCCTATGCAGGGGTCGTAGAATCCAGGGAGACCACTCTTCAAAACAAAAAAAAAAAGTAATCATAATAATATAAACAGAATGCACTTAGTTCTTGATCAATTCTTCTTGACAACTCTTCAAAAAAGTAATCATAAAAATGTTAACAGAATGCAGAAAGGTAAGAGTTAGATGGGAACATTGTGGAGGAACACAGCCACACAGAGAGGAAAGGTAAGAGTTAGAAGGTAACAGTGTGGAACAGCCACACAGAAAGGAAAGGTAAGCATTGTGTGTACAGTTTGGTGGGACACAGACAGACAAAGAGAGGAAAGGTAAGAGTTAAGCAGTAATAGTGTGGAGGAACACAGACAGAAGGAAAGATAAGAGTTTTGAGGTAACAATGTGGAGTGACACAGACAGGCAGGAAAGGCAAGAGTTAAGACTTAAAGGTAACAGTGAGGAGGAACACAGACAGAGAGGAAACATACACATAGTGGTAGTAGTGTGGAGGGATACAGACTGACAGAGGGAAGAAAGTGAGGTTTAAGTGTCAACAGTGCAGAGGGACACAGAGAGAGGAAAGGTGGAAGTTGTGGTAATAGCGTGGAGCAATACAGACAGACAGACAGAAAAGTTATGAGATTGGTAATAGAGTGGAGGGACAGAGCCACAAAGAGGAAATGTAAAGAGTTTTGCTAACAGTATGGAGGGACACAGACAAACCAAGAGGAAAGTTAGCCAGGAGGAAAGTTAAGAGTTGTGGTAATTTTGGTAACAGACAGAGAGGAAGAGTGAGCTTTATGGTAACAGTGTGAATGGACACAGACATGTAAAGAGGAAAGGTTAAGAGTTACAGTGACAGCGTGGAGAGACACACAAAATCGCAAAAGAAAGGTAAAGAGTTGAGGTAACAGTGTGCATGAACACATACAGACAAAGAGGAAAGGTAAAGAGTTGTGGTAACAGTGTAGAGGGACACAGAGAAGAAACACACACACACACACACACACACACACACACAGAGGAAAGGTGAGCTGTGTTTGCAGACTTGAAGAATGCAGGCAGTCACAGGGATGAAAAGTAAGAGGTGTAATGACAGTGAGGAGGGACAAAGAGAATAACACATATGTGAACAAATTGAACAGTCACCTCCAGACTTGTGGACTGGTAGTTAACTTGTAATGACAAATCTGCAGCTAAAAAGTTTAGAGATTAAAGTGAATGCTAGCAATCTTTATAAATACACCTGTAAATGCATCAAGCACTTTGTAAGGTTGCTGAGGTAATTTATTTATAATGGAAACATGACCTTCACTGACAGAAGGTTGGGAGTGGAAGTGTGGTGATAACATGTATTTTTAACTATACATAGATTTGCAGTGTATTTTCAGCCAAACAGAGAACTGCAATAACAGTGTATTTCAGCCAAACAGAGAGTTCTGTTAACAGTGCATTTCAGCTGAACTGAACCTTGTAGTAACAGAATACTTCAGTGTGATAAAGACTTGTTACTACAGTGCATTTCAGCTGAACAGAAAATTTCATTCACAGAGTATTTCAACTTTGGACAGAACTGCACTGTCAGCGCATTTGACAGAGAATTGCTATGACAGTGTATTTCAGCCAAACAGAGAATTAAAATAAGAGCTGGACAGATCATTGTGACAACAGTGTATTCTAAGTGGACAGAGAACTAGACTGAAGAGTATTTCAACAGCTTCAGTATGTCTTCGTAAGATCCTCGCCATGAAAAACTGGCCTGAGTTGGCAAACTAGTCACTGCTTGCATATAAGTTGACATAACGCGGTATATGATGCCAAAAGCATCTTTCAGGTGGACAAAAATTTGCATTATCACAGTGTTTCAATAGAACTGAGAGAAAGACAGACATAAAGTAGGTCACCAGGAAGAGAAAGAGAGTAAGACTACCATCAATACAAAGGGCTGTGCATCTTTTCAACCCTGCACCTTAGCAGCCACTCACTTTGGACACAGCATCAGGCACAATCAGTTTGGAGTCCTTCACCAGGGACTGCAGCTGTACAGTGACGTTGATACACTCCTGCTCAATCAGCTCCCTGCAGCAAACACACCACACCCACACTCCTTCAGAAACCCCATGCCTACTTGCCAGCCTCCAGGCATCAAAGTCATAAAGTCAGGGTATGCAAACAGGAGTTTTGCTTTCTATGAAAGCCTACTCCTAACTGTGTTGAAAATGATCAAAAAGATGCTGCAAAGGACAATGCATCTTCCACTGCCTGTAGTAGCTGGCATTCAAAACAATAGGGAATCTTGCTTCACTCCAGAGACTTGCACAGGAGACAGACAACACTTACATATGAATGATCAAATTTGTGCACATAGGACCCTCTGTGATGTCTCTTTGTTTATGCAGGCTCAGCTGTGCTCTATATCAAAATGTCTGAGGTAAAACATCAGCTTAATTGTGCTTTACAGAGCTGTGTCATTTTCTCGCTTATGGGAAATTGTGTGTGCTAATCCACCATCTTACACCAACTGTGAAAGCATACTGTCTTCCAATTACATATAGGATATAAAAAACATGCAGCATACATGGGGGAGCAAGCATCCATGAAAGATTATTCTTCAACACTGTCCTCATTTGAAGAGCAACAGTTGCTGATCTTTACTAGATCTCTGTTCAGTACTGATCATCTTGAACTTTTCCAGATTTCTCTACCTACAGATTTCGAACATAACACTGGTTTCATTCAGTTTCGTTCATGCAATTCCTAAAATGACCCCTAAACTCCATGTTTTGAAATGAAATTTCAAATTCATATTTAGAACTAATGTGCAGAACAACATTTGCCCTAAGCTGACAACAGTGAAGAGAACTTTGGCATTGAGCACACACTCACTGCTACAATGCCAGACCCTTAGGTAGCAGTCTGATGAAGAAAAAAAAAATTGAAAGTATCAAGTACTCCACACACAGAGGCAAACTCTGACCTTGAAAATTTTATCCTAGTTTCTTCCCCCCCAACACATGCACCTGGATCAGTCTTGTATTGCGTATGATGCAATAACACATGCAAACACTCTGCACACTTAAAACTATCATGCATACACGCATGCACACACTGTACTCTAAGACTGGTCTTCTGCTTTCCTTCATTATATCATGTGGTCTTGCAGCACACATCTTACCAAGTCAGCAGTACATGAGCTGTTTCAACTAATCAAAAGAAAATTTTTTGACAGACACTGGTTAAAAAAAAAAAAAAGACAGAACATTCTGGCAAGTAAAAAAGGCATTTCCACTTGTAAAAGTGACTTTGTAACTGGTAAAAGAAACGCTGACTGGTAGGAGAGATACAATGTGACTTGTAAAAAGAGACACCCTGACAGGTTGAAAGGAATTAATGCTGGTCAAAGAAACAAACTGACAACCACAGGTGACATTCTAACTGTAAAAAGAGACATTCTGTCCACCTTTGCTAATAAACTGACTGACCCATCGTCGGATGCTTGAAGTTTGCCATAGAGAGCCTTCATGATGACCAGTCCCATCTTCCTCTCCTCCGCCTCCACAATGCGCTCTACTGTCTCCTTCATAAGCTCTGTCTGTAGACATCACACATATACACAATGTTAGCCACAGTCACTACAGTCGATGCACAGCACAGGAATGGGTTACCAACTTCATCAATATCTTGATATGTAAGCACACACAAACAAATGTCACGCTACCCTGGAAATCTCAGCAGGAAAAAGAAGACACGTTGGTCAAGAACGCAAACTGCCTTCACAAACCAGTTTATCGCATTTTCATGACTTGTGCTAAATGAACTCCAATACATATGTATGCTATATGAGTGAGGTTCATTTTTTTTCATATACTGCCTGCAGGTTTTATTTTGGAAACAAGACACCAATTGAAGATTGGCATTTAAGCACAACCATCTGGCTGTACATCCTCATAAACATCAAGCAGTCTTTGGAGCTAATGCCTGTGATCCTATGTGGTAAAACAGACTGCAGTCTGAACTTTATAGTCTTAAAGCATATCCAATACTTCATAAAACAAATTAAATTAGTCACTGTCTCTATGCACATTAACACTGCCTACTCACAGCTGCTCGTGCCTCTTGCTTTTTCTTGGCAAGCTTTTCGGCATTTTCTTCTCGTTTCTTTCCAGTTCCCTGAAACATAAACATTGCTATCAGCACCTCTTCACATTGGAAACCACGAAAAGCCATGACACCAGAAATATTAAACAGTTCAGTCTGATACCTGCCTTCTGATCCAAACTGCCTGTAATATACATATCCCCAGGTATTTTCCACACTAGTATAAATGCTACTCTGTGTGATCTCAATATAACATATTCTACTAACAATATATGAAAATTATCAGCCTTGCTATATTTGGTACACATTAATAAGCAAAATACGAGACTCATCAGCATGATTAGTCTGTCAATCAACAGTACTCAATCACCAAGCGCCAACAAAGCATGATTGAAACATACAGGTAAATTAGAATTGTATTGTTTGATCTGACGATATGTTAACAACAAGAACCCCCCCCACCCCCCCCCCCCCAGCTGTCTAAAGGACAACCTGTGTGCATTGGATGAGACAGCAGTTCCAAATGACCCTGCCCTCTTGAACCATACCTGAAGTGAACTGAACACAACCCCAAGTGGTCTCTCTGGCAAAGAAGATCACTCTGAAGTAGAAGCATTTAAGACAGTAAGAGACTAGCATAAGCTCCCCTTACTCCCTTCAAAATGTTTGGATATCCGACCTGCTGAGGCATGGATCATGCAGAGCACAAATGAGGCACTAGTTTGGTCAGATGATATGAGAAAACAGAACTGTGTTTGATCTGACTGTTTGCTAACATTTAGACCATTCCCACTCAGCCATCAATCAGATGAACTGTGTGCATTTGGATGAGATACCAGTTCTCAAGGATCCTGCCAGTTTCAATCACATATCGGTTTCTCTTTACCTCTGCAAAAGAAGTTACACTGTTTTTTGTGTTTGTCAGTTTGTTTGTTTGTCTGCCTGTAAACAAAATTACAAAACAACACCCCCCACCTCCCCCACCCAAAAAAAAAAAGAAACAAAAAACCCATGACTGAACCAATTTTAATCGCGGAATGTGGCCAAAGGAGGAACCTAAGCAATGTGGATCTGTGGGGTGGATCTGGATTAAAGGGTGGATCCAGGATCTGTTTGACCTTGGCAGCAGTCAGCGCTCTCCTGAATGCTCTCCTAGTTTCTGTCTGTCCATCTTTCTCTGATATTCAAGAACAGAGTTATAAACATCCAAAACAGAGACCTACTGGGCTGAAAGTGTAGAAATACAAAATAAAACTTCTGGAACTTCACCAATCCAGCATCTCGACAAACGCACTACAAACTGTTTGTTATGTTTTCTTACTATTTCCTTGTAATTCAAGTTGTTTGTAATGTTTTCTTCCTTCACTATTCCAGATAGTAATAATCATCACTCTCTATTCCATGAAAATTTAAGTGGCACATAAATTTTGCAATTCCTGTCCACAGGCTCAAAGTCTCTCTCACACATATACACACGCAGAGACTCACTCCTCTTTCTGCTGCTTGAGGAGGGGGTCGACGATGAGTCTCTTGATAACAAATACGCGCTGCCACTGGTACCAGAGTCCCATACATGATAGCACTGGGAGACACTGACTCTGATAAATGGATGGGGAACAGGAACGTCTGACTGCCTCTGTACACCCTGAAATCCACAAGTCTCTTTTAAAGAAGCTGCAGCTGTAAAATATCTACCTCATAGGCAACATTAAAAGCAATGGTAAAACCTTCAATGTAAAGTATCTTATTACCCATACAGCATTCCTGTTGGGCAAAGACTAGAGGTGGTAAGGTACATATGGTCGTCTTCTTTCTTTCTTTTTTTTTTTTTTTGGACTGTCACTTTTCAGTTCAGTCCTGCAGAAGTTTCAGTGCCAGCTGGATTCTGTAGACAGTGATGAATTAATAGCACCAGAGACTGAGGTTGTCTGAATAGACGGGTCCACAGGCACTTTAAGGGAGGTCTCTGCTGATGTCATAAATGAGGACAAAGAACAGTATCAGACTGAGAACTTCCTGAGGGGACTCCTCCTTTCAATGTCTCTTTTTGGCTGCAGGCTCGATTCAGCTGAACTCTGGTATTCCTTTCGTTCAAGTACCGGGAGATCAACTGGAATATGCAACCAGATACACCCCTCTTCAGTTTCAGTCACAGCCCATTTTTCTTCTAGACTCTGTCAAAGGCTCTGTCCATGTCAGTCCACACCACCAGAATGTGTTTCTTGTCTTAGAAACTGTCTTCTACCCTGAGGGCAATGAGCATCATATGGCCCTCGGTCGAACCATGTAGTCTCTTATCTGCCTGTTCTGAAGCAATGCTGTTTTGTTCTCCAGGTGCCTGAAGAGCCTAGTGTTGTTGATCAGACATACCAGAACTTTGACCACACAGCTGATGAGGATAATGGTTCTCTAACTGTTCACCATTGCTTGGGCTTTGCCTTCTTGTGCATGGCTGTCACATCAGATTCTCTCCAAACTCTGCGATCTTATTCTGCCAGCAGCATATACTTTCTGCCTCTGTTCTCTGGCTCTTTGCGATAGAACGGGGTGATCACCAGCTGCTTTGAGTTGGCCCCTTTCAGGAACGGGGCTCCGCACTCCACCGGCTTCGTGGAACTCTTTGGGCAGAGTACCATCAAGAAAAGAGTCAATGTTGTCCATTCATGCCAGTGGACTGCCTTCCACTGCTGTTATGCACCAGTGGCCCATGGCATCCATCTTGGGAGTTAGTTTTCTTGTCAAAGTTTCCCTCTTGCAGGTGAACTGATGACCAAGGCTGATGAGTATTCCTTGCCTTGGTTTGTTTCTGCAAAGTTTTTCTTCCCTGTAGCTACAGTCTGCCGCACAGTTCTTTGTTACATGATGAACGGTCATAGGACGCACAGAGAATTCCAGTTAGGAAAACAGTGCCACCTGTCTAATTCTGACAACACTGCCAGTTGGTTTGGGCTGTTCCTTTATCCAGGCAAGTCTGCCTTATTTAGAGCCAACTTCCATATCTGTTGTGGATGGAGCCGCCCTACATAGTCAGTCAGTTCCCAGGGAAGCAATGAAAATCAGGTTGTCATGAGGAATACTACCAGGAAGGCTCTGTGCAGCTGCTGGCATTAAGAAGTGCTTTCTCTCATCCAACATACGTGAGACACCACCTACTATGCCCCCTAGTCATGACAATGTTTGATTATCCACAGAGCTTGCATGAGTGAGAACCCCCCTTAAGAAGAGTGCCACCATGTCTGTCCAGTATATGACCATCCCCCATGCCACTGACTTCAACACAAACTCACAACTCCACACAGGTCTAACATGCTCTAGCTTAGTGTACATAGGTGCATAGCAGTTTCTCTCATGTCCCTGGAAAGCCCATTTTTCTGCCTAGACACCATCTGCTTCTTCTCTACATGTCACATATGTGTGAAAAACAGGAAAAGAAATGGCAAATATCACATTAAAATGTATTGCAGTTCACCAACAAAAGAAAAGGAAATAAACTTTAAATAGTACACAGGAAATCAGTGGGACAGACAGTAAGAGAATCAACTGAGAGAGAGAGTTGAATAGGAGACACACAGAGAAACAGAAAGGGACAGAATTCCATGTAAAAAAGAGCACAATGGAAGATTTTCTATGTCCTGGGGATGTTATTTTGCCCTTCAACCACCACCACCACCACCCCCCCCCCCCCCCCCCCCCCCCCCCGCAACAAAAAAAACCCAATAACAACAACAACAACAAACCTGAAAAAAAACATTATAAAAATCCAGCTCCCAAATCTTACACAATCAGCATTGGAAATTGAGTCATGCTGTTCAAAGCCCAGCTGATCACAAAGGCCACATCAGGGCTGATCCAGAGCTGTCAGACCCACACGTGCTCACCTGATTTTGAGATGAACACCTGTGGGGATTCTATCACCATGGACGCTCCCAGATGGCTGAACTGTGTGATTTTCTTTTCAAAGCCATACTCCACCAGACCCCCTGTGACTCCGATCCTGATTCAAACATACAAGCAACATAATTTTTTTTCTTTTTTATGTCATGCAGCATGTGAATGCTTAAGAGTGTCGAAAGCATTCATACTCTGTCTGAAAAGATAACATCTGTTTTACTGAAATATGATTGAAATCATTTAGTATACACACTTGCACATACACAAATAGGAATGCGGTCAGAAAATGCACAGACTCACTTACACAGACACTACCAACATAAAATATTGAACTCCTGAACATGATATTAACCTGTCGGCTACCACATGGCCCATACTGCTTGGCTGCTAGCATCAGGTAACCAGCATTATGCCCTGTATCGCATGTTAAAGGGACCTTCTCTCATTCCCATACAGGTTATTTGGAAAGCTTTCAGAGCAACTACATGCCATTTGAGGATAAAGGTTGTTGCAGAAGTAGTGGTTGTTGCAGAAGTAGATGTCATCTGCACAGTGCTTCAACACTTAAAAGTTTAAACACATTCATTTTTCAGCTCGTCTACACTTTTGACTACAAATGGTGACAGTCAATTCAACAAAGTTGTGGACTACTTTACACCCCATGCACCACTGAATTGATAAAGCCATTTGAAAAAGAGACATATTATGAAGTGTCTCTAACTCAACAAAAGACTTGTGCTAAAATGATACTGAAAGGATTGTATTAAGTGAAATCTTTTTGTTGATGAACTCACTTCAAAGCTCCTTTCACTTTGGCTTCGTGTTGTTGGAACTTGCGTGTGTAGCTGAGAGACATAAAGCTGTTGATCATCCCCACCTGCACAGACACACACACACACACACACACACACATACACGCACACACACACACACACACACACACACACACAATTTGAGCATGCGCGTGCTTACGTGCGTGCGCACACACACACACACACACACACACATGGTGTGTGTGCACACATGTGCATGCATGCACGCACACACATGCATGTGCACACACAGACACACACACACACACACGCATGCACACAAAATCATATACACACGCGCACGCATGCATGCTCACACTCATGTACATGCACACACACACATCTACTTGGAGCAATTAAATTGCTTATAAGTGAGAAACTGTGATTTGCCTAATTTTGAGTTCTTGACCAGTCAACAGTCCTAAAATGTTTAAAACACAACAATGAAAGGAATACACATACATACATATATCTCTCATCATTAAGTAAAGTTTTTCACATACTAAGTTCCAGCTATTGTTCACTTTTCTAATTCCCTATGATATTTCAGCCAGATGAATGACATGGCATTCGAGCAGTCACATTACAGAAATCAAATAATCTGCTGAATAGTTGGATTTTCTTTTGCTGTTGTTTTTAAATCAAGTAAAATACAACAACATAACATACAAGATTTTCCTGTTTTGAAAAAGTTGTTACCTTTTCCATCACGTTTAAAAAAAAAAAAAAAAAAAAAACTTCAATGAAAAATTCTGGAGTAATTTCTTGAAGCGCACATATATTCCCTACACAAACCAAAGTGATAAAAAGCATTGTTATTTCACTCACACACTGATTCCACAGCTAAAACTATGGTTGCCAGCTGTGGGCCTGGTCTGTGGTGTCCTGAGTATATTGGATCAGAACAGGCATCACTGAACACCACCAAAGTGACTCTGAAACAGTACAGCCTCTCCTCTGGTGGGGGTTCGTTCATGGCAATTTGACACTGACTGCTTCCTGTGGATTGCTGGTGCTCGGGCTACTGTGGGGCAAGCTAGGATGTGGCTGTGAACCGAAAGAAAGAATGTGACTTGGAGAAAATGTCTTTGAAGAGGCCATGAAGGTATGACAGCAAAACAAAACAAAAAAAAAAAAAAAAAAAAAAAACTGCATCATTTAAAACAAGAAAAAAAATCTTTTCATATGAAGGCCTACTTCAGCCAGCACAATAGAAAGTGAACATTGCAGAAGCTGATTGAAGAAATCCTTGATGGAGAAAATTCAATAACTGAACTGGTTACACCACCTCTACCCTGCTGCTGATGAACAGGGACCACTGTAGTCATAGGACAAATGGCATATTCGGCAATATAGACATCTCCGGTCACCAACACATGATGCGTAATACATGGCAATGCAATGAACACATAATGCACAAATTACAGCAATTCAATAAACAAGCTCCTGTACCTAACGAAGGAAATGTCAATGAGACCAGTAGTGTGAAATCACATTAAATCATAAACAAGTGTATAACCCTTTTGCTCTCACAGGACACAGAGTAGAGATCAGTAACAATCGTAAAGAACAGATAAACTGTGCAAAACTCTGCAGGGATACCAACAAGCTTGAAATGTGACAAAACATCACGTAAGTCTCAGCATGGGCACCTAATATGTTGGCAGACAAATGGCCACTTGAGTAAGGATGAGACAAAGTCAGGAGGGGAGCGGGGTTGATGGAAGGGGGGTGGATGGATGGGTGAAAGGGCCTTCCCTCCTCACCTGCTACCCTCCTTCCCCTCCTCTGTCAGACCCCCAAGACAACTAGGATAGAAAAATAGGGAAGTACAGACTCTTGGCATCCCTGTCTTCGATAACAATAGATAACAGCACTATGTCCATGAATTCAATGAATTACCTGGAGGGTGAGAGCTGCATGGTGTTGTTGGCTGCTGTAGACAAGTGCTGTTTGTACACTGGAAGGGAAGCCTGCATTGTAAGTGAGGCGTCCTTGAAGCTCTCGGTCAAACTGGTAGGCTACCACTGAAAGGAACAGACCTATGTGTTAGAACACATGTACAGTAAGAACAGCACATCATACCATATGTTATTAACCGGTTCAAGGCCACAGTACCTGCACTGCAATTTGCAATCAGAATGCCACTTGTGCTACTTGGCACCAAGAGCACACAGTGATTCAGTTTTTGTTTGTGCGAGTCTTTTCTTAGTTAATTTCCTCTCATATTTGAATGATACACTAAACGATTTTTTGCTGCATCATTTTTTACATAGTGTATTGATGTTAGCAACTGTTTCAGTGGTCCAAAAGTTACAAGATTGTAAATCTAACATCTTGAAGTAAGTCTGCAGTGTACAACCAGTTCTAAGCTAGCAGCTTGCAGCTTGGGGATTGCTGGCACTAAAAGGGTAACATACTTTAAAAAAGCACCTCTTTCTATGTCAACAAAAAATACTGTTCACATAAAGAAACCCGCCACTTTCCTCTGAACAAATTACATGTATTGTTGAAGCGTACATATTCACTACATAAACCAAAGTGATAAACTGATACACAACAACTGTGTGTATGCTATCAAAGCAAGTGCTCTAGACAAGCGCTCTCCAGCAGGCTCGCATGGCTCATCAGTTCTGTGTTCTCTAGCTTCCTTTTGAGTTCGGTGTATTCCCTTGCTTCATTTGAAGTGATATGCAGTTAATGCTGTCAAAAGTGTACGTTATTTAAAAAAACAGTTTACAGGTGCACATAAAGTACAAGGGCACTACCCTGGACAATGCTTAATTTGAAGTGGATTACTTCATAACTGTTTGCATCAATATTCAATAGCCTGCACTGTAAACGTAAGTACACAGACAAGACATCAAGTTAAACCTAAATGGCTGTAGCATCAGTCACTTACTCGTGGACAGAGCTGGCTTGATTCCCTGGGTGTGGAATGTAGCACTAATGAGGATGTTCCATAACTGCACAAAGCCATTCATATAAATCAGTAAAATATTGGGCATGCCTGCAAATACCCACACACACAGGAAAAAAAACTCTAGCATAACCCATACATTCTTGTACTGCAATACTCTGATAATTACTTATACTTTATGTGTGAACAATACAAATATCAGCAAAGAAGATAACAAACAAACTACAGCAAAGAAGGTAACAAACAAATTAAGCAAAAGAGATAAAAAACAAACTATAACTAATCAAATAAAAACTGGTAAAGAAAAATATCTTGAAAAAGATGTAATACTAAAGTAGTAAATGCCCATAAGCAGACTACATGAAAGTTGACTTACCACCTCTTTGTTAGTTGCCGAAAGCCTTTTATACTGAATCCCAAACCAGACCCAGCTGCTGTTTCAATCTGAAAATAAAAAGATCATCCAAACAGGTTGGAATACAAACATACAAAAGACTCTCCAAAACATAGACAAAAACACAGACGACAGAGATAAAGAGAAAGAGAAGTAGACAGATAGGGGTGACCTTTTTCCTTCCTCCTCAATCCCTCACCTCCTCTCATCCCTCCCTAAAACCACATCAGTTGCCTCAGCAAGCCAGGGCATCAAAGGTGATACTACGACAGTTGGGGCAAGCTGCTTTTATAGGCAGTACAAATGCACAAGACAGCTGCCTATCAGCCTCACCTCCATCCAGCCTTTATCTGAGGTCAGACGTCTCCAAGTAGCGAGGAATGCACCAGCCCCAGTGCCATTCTTCGCCTGAAGGTTGCCACCAATGATGACAGTGTCTCTGACTGTCAGCGGGCATTCCACTGACTGGAAGATACTCATGTTGCTGATTTCCACACTGCTAATGGTGGGTCTGGTCAAAGACAAAAAACAAAAAAAAATCAGAAATAACAGTAAAATGTTCTTGTAAATATAGTAACATTATTGGGGGAAAAAAAAAAGAAAAAAAAAAAAAAAAAGACAAAAAGCACCAAATGATCACAGTTTACAAACTCACACATTCTTCGTTTAATGTATAGTTTTCCCAGTGAAAAATAAAACGACAATAATGAAGAATTAAAACAGGAAAAAGCTAAGAATCAAAAAGAAAAGAGCCAAATTATTTGCTTGTTTATTCCTTTGTGATGTGACAGAAGCAGCTTGTTAAACACTGTGTTAACATTTCATGTGAACTAGTATGAATTGTAAGCCTCTGAGCAATATTGAATTGTAACCTAGAATGCATCTGTCTGTAGGCTATAACTCCAACTATGTATGACTGTGTTCAACACATGGGAGATCTGTCCAAGACTGATTGGTGGCACTCAAATCCATTAAAACCTACCCATAGTAGATGTCCTCCTCCTCAGACTGTCCATAGTCATCAAAGAGATCCGTGGCATTGATGCCCACACTGACTGTACCCTAGATCAACAAGAAACCAATTGATAATTATGTATTTTCTAATGTTTTCTTAAACAGACAACAACTTAGAAACAAAAGAGAAGAGACAAGTGAAAAGGAGGGAGAAAGAATGAAGGAGAGAGGCAGAAAAGGGATGGAAAGAAAGAGAGACAGACAGACAGATGGAGAAGAGAGAGAGAAGAGGAGAGAGGGAGAGGGAGTGGGAGAAAGCAAGCGAGAGAATGAGAGAGCGAGCCACAGACAGAGAAAAATAATGACAGAGATTTGGAAGAAATATCAAACAGGACAAGCCGGATGTAAGATACAAGACTTTTAAAAACACAGGGAAATTCCTTCTAGCATCTCTGTGCATGCGTGCGTGCGTGCGTGCATGCATGCGTGCATGTCTGCATGTCTGTGTGTCTGTCTGTGTGTCCGTCTGTGTGTCTGTCTGTCTGTGTATGTGTTGTGTGTGTGCGCGTCAGTGATTTCTACTGTTGAAAAACTAATGTCTAAAATGCACAGATAGAGACTGAAAACAGATGAAAGTGGGTGGAATGGAACTGTAAAACTGATCAATATTCAGAAGTGAATTAGACGTGTGTGGTTCTAAGTTGAATATGCAATTCTAAATTCTTGGAACAAGAAAGGATAATGCTTTTATAAAGATTTTTTTTCTGCTGATATGGATACAAAAACAATACAAAAAAACTATCTGTTGGCATCAATAAAGTCGTTTTTATATCATTTGAAATGTGCATTTTTGTGATGCTTTCCTAATTCTCAAATTTATGTTTTAGATAGTCTCAAAAGCACCTACGCCAGAATTACATTGAATTCTCCTGCTCCATCCTAAGATCATAGGCAAGTATTAATGATCCACAGGCCCCTGAAGCTGAAGCCCATTTTGTTTCAGGGAAACTGTGCAGGACACATATAAAGAACAATGCATTCAAATTCGAACATACTCAGAACATGATCACAAATATGCTTTTTCTTTCTGTTTTTCTTCCCCTTTTCTGATGATTTTGATATCTTGATATCTTCAAAATTCGCAAAGTATCAAAGGATATAAGTAATGTTGTAACAGGTTCTAAAGATAGTAATTATTATCAGTAAATGTAAAAGAAATCAATGAGGAAAAAAGTTTTATGAAAACAAACAAAACAGCGATAAATAAAGCTAAGGTGAGGCAGACTAAATACCCACCCTAGGATTGGTCCTCTGTTGCAGCCGTCTCTCTTCTCTCTCTCTCTGAAGGCGTTCATACTCTGCGATAATTTCAGCAGGGGTCTTGGTCCTTGAAATAACCTGCCCATCACAAGCAGCTTGTGCTGTTACAGTATGTGCTATGTTCTAAATGCACTGCTTTTTGTACCCAAATACAGCTGTTAGATGCAGGAAAGGTTTAATGCTTGATCCTATATTTCAAACGAGTCTCAATGTCACATCCAAAATTACACACAAAGAAATAGAGTACATAAGCAGCAAAAGAAGACTAACATTGAAGACATAGGGAAAACAAGTGGGAAAATGCAAAGGCTCCATGACAGCCAAACAGTCATAAAGATAACTTATACCTGAAGATTGGTGTAATCCCTTGTCAAGAAGAGAAAGAAAGCTGACTCAGTTCATGAGGTGGAAGCAATGCCTGAACTGAAGGTAAGTCACTCTAAGAGTGTAGTGTTTTTACACAGGAGAGACTAAATCAGATGCCATCATGTAAGGAAAAAGAGTGTTCAGAAAAGTTAGAAAGGATCAGCTTTCCCAAAGGTACTAAAGAAACTTAAGCAGCTGAACCCTGGGAAGTCTCCTGACCCTGACGGTGTTCATTCATGTGTTCTGAAGGAACTTGCTGAGGAGTGGCAGAGCCACTTTCTATTATTTTTACAAAGTCGGAGGGAGAAGGAAAGTACCAGAAGAATGGAAGGAGGCGAATGTCACTCCCTTATTCAAAAAAGGAGATCGGAGCTAGCCCTGTAACTACAGACCAATGAGTTTGACAAGCACAGTCTGCAAAGTTATGGAGTCCATCATTAGGGACAAAGTGATAAACCACATGGAAGTCAACAACTTCTCGTGCCATGTCAGCATGGGTTCATCAGCCAGAGGTCTTGTGTTACGAACCTTTTGAGCGTACTGGACGCATGGACTGAATCATTAGATGAGGGGAAACCTGTGGATGTAGTCTACTTTTTTTTTTTTTTTTTTTGCTGTCCCAACCTCTGCACCACCCCAGAGGCAGTGCACCCACGCCGCTCATTCCGACACCCCTGTCCACAGCCACAGCCTGGTCGGCCCCGCCGCAGCCCCGGCACCGGCAATCCACAGGCAGCAGTCAATGTTAAGTCGTCAGGAGGCAACCCACAGGAGGAGACACTGCACTGCTGCCGAGTCACTTCAGTGGTGTTCAGTGGCGCCTGTTCTGATCTAACATACGCAGGACACCACCTACTAAGCCCCCTACTGATGACAATAATTGCTTAGTCGCGGAGCCGGCGTGAGTGAGCTCTCCCTCCAGAGGGCGCCACCACGTCCGTCCAACGACAGCCCCCATGGACTCGCCGATACCGGTGACCCCGACGGAACCAAACCAAGGCCACAGACGCGGAAAGGACATCGAAACTGAGGTCACCAGGAGAGCAGGGCATGAAGGGCCACAGAATTTGAGACTTTTTTTTTATGCTGATCGATGAGAATGAGGATGATTATGATGATGCTACGGATTTCCATTTCGGTCTGAGACTACATGACAGGGCTGTACTCTACGCTTCCTTTCATAATATATCCCGGCGTCAACCAGGCCGAGAGATACAGACACCTGCAGTGTTGGTCAGAAAATTTGAGCAACACTCTCAGAAACGCATCCATAAAGTGGATGAAACTCGACTGTGTGGTCCCAGTCTTCCCAACTGAGTCCGCAGCAAACTCAACTCTGGGTAGGAGCCGGTCGGGGCAGAAAAAACCCACATGACTTCTGATGGGATTCGAACCCACGACCTCCCAGCCGAGAGTCCGCGACGCTAACCACTTCGCCACGGCGGCTGGTGGATGTAGTCTACTTAGATTTCGCTAAGGCGTTTGACTCTCTGCCCCACCAACGATTAATCTCCAAGCTTGAGAGTTACGGAGTCACTTCACAGGTTTTGTCCTGGATTACAGACTTTTTGACAGGTAGAAGACAAAGGGTTGGGGTCGCTGGGAGTTTCTCCAGTTGGAAGCATGTGTTAAGTGGAGCCCCTCAAGGTAGTGTCTTGGGGCCAGTGTTGTTTGTGGTATTCATCAATGACATGCCAGAGGTGGTGAACTGCATCTGTCAGATGTATGCTGATGATACAAAAGTGTTTGACACAGTAGATGAACAAAACAAGAGGGATAGGATTCAACAGGATTTAGATAACCTCGTCAACTGGGCAGAGCGTTGACAGCTGCAGTTCAATGCGACAAAATGCAAGGTTTTACACCTTGGACGTAGTAACCCCAAGGCAGAGTATAGTATGAAACTACATAACAGTGAAAAAAAGAGAGTGATACTGGAATCCTCGGAGGGAGAGACAGATCTAGGAGTATTAGTTGATCAGGAACTCAAATTTAGCCGGCATGTCGAGATGCAGGTCAATAAGCCAACAGAATTTTAGGACTAGTCAGGCGCTCATACCAGTACCTCGACATTGAGATTATGCGACAGCTCTTCATTGCACTGATACGCCCTCACTTGGAGTTTGCCAACAGCGTGTGGTCACCACGTTATCAGAAAGATAAGGACCTCATTGAGGGTGTTCTCAGGCGAGCAACAAAGATGGTTCCTGGTCTGGTTGACTGTCCCTATGAAGAGCGACTTGCCAGAATGAAGATCCCCAGCATGCAGTACAGGGGGGACAGGGGTGACATGATTGAAACCTACAAGTTCACTCATGGGCTATACAATGCGAAGAGTCCTCTTATGATAGAAAAATAGTGTTAAGCAGTCCCGTGGACATAATCTGAAGCTTAGGAAAAGGTTTTGTGATAGTTCACTGTGCCAGCACTATTTTACCTATAGAGTGGTGAATCCTTGGAACGAGCTCCCAGAGAAAGTGGTTAATGCACCATCTCTCGACAGCTTTAAGGCCAGTCTGGATAGTCATTGGGCAGACCGTAATACATGGTTAGAAAAATTTCAGATTTCGGCGCTATCATCACCCACGCAAAAAAAAAAATATATAGTGTAGGGATTACCAGTTTTGTTTGAAAAAGATCAGACTAAAGGCTTATAGCCTAATCCAGTCTGTAGCAGTATAGTATAGTATAGTAAGAGCCTTGATACTACCGAGGAAGGTTTTTGTGGACTGGATTGAGTTCCCTTCTCCTTTTTCTTTTTGTTTTGTTTTTTGTTGCTTTTTTTTTTTTTTTTTTTAATATCCTGTCTTCTGTGATATTCTCTTGCAGTAGATAAAGGGACCTATCAGTTTGAGATAAATGAGTTGCGACAGATGTCCACAGAAAATGATTGTGACCAGAGTTCAAAGATAACAACTGCAATTAAGTGTACCTGCCTGGTTAAGTAAGTAGAAACTGCTGTCTGACTGAACAATAGACTTTTTTTCCCATTAAACTCTAACTGAACAAAAGTTTTTTTTCCCATCATACTCTGACTGAACAAAAGGCTTTTTTTCATTATAGTCTGTCTTACAGACATAACGAACAATGATGGATTAAAGATGAGAATGGAGAGGTGACCAAGCAGTTGGAGCACCCATATCGAAGCGAAGCAAGAGATCTCCATGGCAGATCTCAGATTAGGTGTGGACTTCTTTATACCAAAGCATCTCTGAATCATAGAAATTTTCAGTTGAGACAACAAACAATCTCTGTGAATCCAAACACACTTTACTCCATGAAAGCTTCACTCACTCTCATCCAAGTTACCCATGCTCTCTTTCTCCCTCCTCTCTCTCTCTCTCTCTCTCTCTCACTCAGGCGCGCCCAAAATCTTACTTGTGGCATGACTACAGGCAGATCTTCTTTATGGGTATGAATTTTCTTTCAGTTTCCAGTTCTCTTTTCATCTGTCCCTTTAATGCAGCTGTTCAGTTTCCAAGCATCATGAGACAGACGCTTAACCCATTCACTGCCTGAAAATATTACATAATAAAGGCTGGCCCAGTGCCAGGGAAATCTAATGATTTGGGGGTAATAATTGGCCCAGTGCCGGGGAAATCTAATGATTTGGGGGTATAATTAACAAAAAATTCTAACTCAGAAACTACAAAAGATATAAAAATGAAATATATATGATTTTTGAAGGAAATTGAATGGAGATTTTGAATCTGGGCTTCTTTTGTTTTTTATTTTGATCATAAAAAAATATTTAGGCATTTAGATTGGATAGATTTTTTTTTTGCACAATCAAAAACATATGTATTTACCACTACAGCTTCACATCCAAAAAAGAACACAAAGCAAAAAAAGTTGAAAATAAAGTTTGTATTGTCACACTACACCTGTAAATGAAAGTAAAACAGTCTAGAAGTCCATCCAGACGCTCACACACTCATGCAGACAGGTCAGTTCACGACCACGACCACCCCCCCCCCCCCCACCTTGCCCCCTTGCTGGACTTCAACCCTCTCTTTCACTCCTCCTCTTCCCCTACCTTTCCTGCTGCCCGTGTCACGCACGAGCAGGCCGCGCTCCCCTCTCGCGCTGACTAACACATCGCTGGCCACTCGCACACAGTGCAGAGTACACACTAGGCTAGCTCGTTCGACGCTGGTAACCAGTCAGCTGAACACACTCTTGAGATCGCACAGCACGACTCAATAACTGATGAATATGGTCGGCAATTCCATCACTATCATCATCTCACCTTCATGCTCGAGTGAGTCGCTGAATAAAAGATTATTACCTTTGTCAAAAATGATTAGCAGAGCCCCCGTTCAGCTGTGTAAGTACATTGATTTGGTCGCTACGCTCGTCGAAGGTTGCGCCGCCATCTTTGCAAGCGAGACAAAGCGCTGGCTGGTCATCCAGTCAGATGAGAAAAAATGGTCTTTCCCCTCATGTGTGGTCATTTGCATATCATTTTAATACTGCAGACATATAAGGCTTACTACGCACACTCTATTTCAGTCCTTTGATAGGAATAGTAACGAATGAAAATTCAAGAAAAATGCATGACGTCAGTGGACGGCCCATAGGCACTGGAAGTACATTTTTACTACGGTCGTCAGCTGACGGCTTAAAGGCACTCAACGGGTTAAAATATGTGATTGCCTTCTTGCCTTCTGAATCAACCTTCTCCCCTACAACCTTGCTCCTTCTTCTTTCTCTCTTTTTTTTTTTTCTGTTTTTGTTTTCCTTTCTTTTTTTAAGATCTCATGTTCCATATCCCATCCACAGCTTTATATTTATTTCCATACCACTCATTCAGGCTACTTCATACACCAACCCTTCCAGTTTTATCTGATCTCGCCTTCAGTACAGCAGACCACTAGGTTCTCTCTTTTACATCCTTGCTTTACTTTTCCTGTTCATTTCATTGAATTTGTACAGGAAGAATCCTGCAATTAAAAAAAAAAAAAAACACTGACAGAATTTTCAAATTCCGTTGTAAAAATGATAGCAGTAATAAACTCAACAAAACATCAAGCTTACCTCCAGTCCTTCTGTTTCCAGGCCTTTCTCCCCATATGTGTCATAGATTGTCCGTTTGTGTTTGTCACTTAAAACTGAAAACAACAAAAACTTCAAGATATATATTTAACGGAGCAACTAAACTAAAAAAAAAAAAAAAATGCATTAAATTTCTTACAATTTCGACAAGAGGCCTCTGAAAAGTAAGATGACAATGAATAAATGATCCGTAAAATTCACAAAGATGTCTGACTTTGAAGTTCATTTCGTATCTTAATCATAACAATCAAAGACAATAGATAAAAAGTAATGCACAGGGGAGATAACAGACCTGAGCCAAGATCAAATGGTTCCTGGATTGGCACAATGAAAGCCCCCCCGTGCCCCTCAGGCTCCCCACCCCACTCCACCCCCAAAGTGGTATGTTTGGTGTGGTAAGGAAGAAACAGAAAGGCTGGTAGATGTTTGTTTTTCCTTTCTCTTTTTTTTCCAGCATTTTTTTTTTTTCTTTTTTTTTTTTCAGCTTATGTGGGCATGTCAATTTACATCAACACAACATTGTTTCTGCCAGGGAATTACTCATAGGAGCAGACTGAAAGAGTTACTTGCCATGTCCCTGTTTTTTTTAATTTCATGGTACATGGGAAACATGGAATTATAGCATTAGAATGTTTTACTCTTCTGTCATAAAAATGTTACTGTACAGATAATTACCTACTCATACAAAGAAACTTCACAATGTTCACATTCAATGAAAATTCATGATAACCAGGCTGGATGGACATAGATCCTTACCAGAATTTAACGTTTTCCTCCTAACATCACATTCAATCATACCACTTACTTTGGATGAAAGTGATTCAGTAGTTTTTTGCATTCTCTGCTGACAGACAAACCCAATAAGTGGTTTACACTTAACCTCTCTTGCTGACAGTATTATGTTACCATACTAAAAAAGGTGTTTTATTTTGTCTTATTATTATTATTACAGGGATTGCAGATCATGAGGAAGAAGGAAAAAACATTTGTCAAATATACACAAAAAACAATTTCTTTTTTTTAAAAACTGGATGTGACCAATGCTTAACAGAAGAGACATTTTCTATTTCATACTGACTCTCATGGGCTCTCTTCAACTGGTTGAACATGTCCTCTGCTGCCTTCTTCTTGGCAGCCTCCTGATGCTTATCTGATGATGGTAGATTTTGCTGAGACGGCGAAAGGCATTGTTGATTTCTTCTGTGGAGGCCTGTCACAAACAAGTAGTCCTCACTAACTGTGGCAGTTTCAGCATCAACTGTCTAGGTAAAAGTTATGATAAAATTAAATACTATAATTTAAAAAAAAAAAGAAAGAAAGCAAAACAAGCACATGGTGACTAATATCAATATCTCTGACCTCCCAAAATAGGACTGAGTGCTGGCTCACTCTGACGAAAGCTGAGGTTTGGCAATTTTAAATATGATCTATTTTACAACATGGTTTATATATTTGTATTCAAATATGTTTTATTTAACAGGAGAAAAAATGTTCTTTTTATTACTTTTGTTGTGTATACTTCATCTATGTGAAGATGTTTGTGTCCAGCTGGGTGCACTTTTCCAGGCTTTGTGACATGGAATGGAAAACTGATATCAGAAAATCGATCATTTTCATTACCATTTCATATGCATGTATGAAACACTTACAGTAGCATTAGTAGCAAGATAAAGATATAATCCTAGTTGCTAGTTGATACCTGCTGATTTTTCTGTAATATTTGACTGCTAGTTACTTTTCCAAAAATCATGTTTAAGGTAAAATGTGCAGCACTGGAAATCAAGTCAACTAGAAAATGGTTTTGATTTTTACAATGTACTGGTTACGGCAACAGAATGACACACAATAATCATATAATTTATAAAACACAAAATCTGGAAACTTATGTGATATGTTAATATCAATGCAAGGCACATCTTTCATTAGACCAGATCTTGTGAAAACACTTATTCAGCACCCACTGTTACTACCAGAAGTGACCAACATGTCAGAATCACACAAAAATTAATTTATACACTATCATTTTCAGTAAGTATTCAGTCACTGAAAACAGAGAAGGAGAGGTCATGTTGATTTTGAAATTTAATTCAAAAGATTGTTCAAAAGCTTATTTGTCAATGATTTTGCCTACTCTAGACAGTTTAAATGCTATGAGTTCAACAAGTTCAGCAAACACACATTGAAAAATACACTGGCATTTATGGAAGTTCTAAATTGTTGATGAACTTAGACATTCTTAGCTTAAGTAAAGGTGGGAGGAGGGGTGTAGTAATGCTATATGCTATATACAGGGATTCCAGCAAATGGAAATTCTCACAACTTTATGGTTAAAAGATAAGCATGATGGGAACCATCCAAGACGGTCTGTTTTCATGACCGATACTTTTTTATTCTGAGAGAGAGAGAGAGGAGTGGGGGTGGTAGGTTGGCAGATGGAAAGGGCGAGTAGCAAGTTCAGGTGTCAGGCACTGAGATGACGCGCAGAGGTGAGTTGATGACAACCACATCTAGATAGCCACTCAATAGTAATACAGATCTTGGGGAAATATAATTGATGTTAAAAAAAAAAAAAAAGGGGGGGGGGGGGGGGGGGGGGGGGAGGCTGATGCTGCACTCAGCTGAATTAGTAAGATTCCTGTGAAAGAGCATGAGTAAACTCTTCAACTTTGAAGTGAAAGGAAAACAGAAACAAGTCACAATCCTTCCACCAAACTCACATGCATGCCAAGTATTTCACGATTACAGTACAGTATAAATGGCTTTAAATCTTGACAAAATATTTTCAGCACTTTCCATTTTGTTGGATGATAAAACTAAAAACTATGGTTTGCTACCCACTAATGTTTGCTACCACAAGTCGTCTATCAGTTACCTTGTCACAATGTAATAGGCCTAACCACTTTTACATGGCTGACTTTACAGTATGGATGGAAGGAGATACATTGTAATTATTCATCCATAGACATTTTAATGAGATGATTATGTATCAAGCACATTTATACACACCTCAGTGGTTTACATCTTAAAACAGGACAAAGAATTTCATTTGCAGATCTACATTACGCACTCAATATTTAAAAAAATCACAAAATCTTTAGCGATTGTTTTACTGGATTTCGTCAGAAAACTTAACTTCATCGTAGTCTTACTGGCATTCATTTCTTTCAATATTGTAGTAGAACTAATGCTGATAATGACAGATGATTTAAATAGCATGCGTATTATTCAAATGAAATTGCTATTTTGGATACTGATTATAACGTAAAAAGATCTAAAACTGGCAGATCTAAAAGTTACGTAATTCACTATTGCTATTCTCCGAAGTGCAGCAGACAGCTGACTGACGAAATGAGCGAACATCAACATGACATGTGCAGAAATGCCGATGTTACAAAACGTTCTGTGAAAATGACATAGTGTTACAAGATTCATGAATTAATTCATTTTAAATATGACCACAGAAACGTGTTTCACCCGCAGACATACCTCTTTGCTGACGTTCAATAAGGCAAAAGTCGTTGGCAAGAAAATCGTCTTCTTCCAAGGACGCCGCCATGTTTGCCGGTTGCGGAAATGATGTAAATAAATGTTTGTATCTACGTTTTGTTTAATATGATATTTACTGTTTTTGTTTCTTTGAAAGTAAAACTAGTAATTTTGTGATACATAAATACAAAATCGTCCAGTTTATTATCACAAATGCATATGTTATTTCCGACTGCGCATGCGCAATCAAAATTTGGCATTATCTGAGAGAAAGGTACTGAGACGATTTCGATAATTTTATGCATCGATTTTGTCGTAAGCTTTGTAGCATAAGGTGTGACATTGCTATAGCAGATATAGACATGACCCGTTTCTTTGCGAAACATGCTTCATTTAGTGAAACTCTCACTGATATTAGTAGTAGTCAAGATGCTTTATTCATTGACTAGCTTTAATTGATCATTGAGACAAAACAAGTTTTGCTCTGACAGCAATTACTTCCGATTAAGTGCCTGTCAACTGGATCTTAATTTTCGATGACAGCAATGGACCTGTGAAGGTTGAGCATTGAATGCTACATTGTGAATGTGTGTTGTTTCTTTTAACTAATATTTAAATCGACATGAATGTATGATAATCTCAGCAATCATGTCAACAATTATAATCTTCTGCCACCACGATCAAATAGATCTACAGATCAATCGTGGATTCATCATGGTTACGAACCGTCTGCTATCAATAACTGACCATCAAGACCTTTGATTTATTACCATACCCATCAGCGTAGGGTTTTTTTTTTTTTACACCAGGACAAAAGATCAGTTCAGAAGACATGACTGTACAGTTTGCATTTTCATTTGTTAATTGGGGAGGGGGAGGGGATGAGAGGAAGGAAGCAGTTTACAATGATAGTTCATAATGTATTCAAAGTGGCTAAAATAAAAAAACTGATCGAAAGCTGACTAAACACAGTTGCAGTCTGTCATACAAATTTTAGCCAAATGATTAGAAATAAACCCAACAAAGAGATGAACAGCTTATCAATTTCTAAGTTGATTTGACTCATATGTTAGGCATGATCATGTGGTACACTGTCAGCTCTTCTGTTAACAAAACCTTACCCTCAGTGGATATGTCTGATAAGCACAGACTTGCCATTCATTTAAGCATTAATTTCAGTTAGCACCAGTTGAAAATCATTCCAGCAATCACATTCAAGATCAGAATTTTAAGACAGCTAGGTCTCACAACCTGTTAATCAGTGATCGCACTAACTGGTAACTGCTGGTAAAATCACTTGTTATTCTCTAAACAGTTCTAGGTCTGCAGACAGCTGGTACTGAATTTTTTTTCATAGTCCTGAACCTGCTAGTATGGGAGGGGGATGGTGTGGGGATCTAACAAAAATTGATATTTTTCTCTATGTTTTAAGGAGCGCACCAGACAAAAGATAGCGGTGATAATAGACAAGGTCCAGATCTTCATCAACACAAGGAATCTGAATGGAGCCTAGTTTCAGTCTATATCTGGAACGTTCTGACACCGCTTGCTAAGTGATAGTGCAGGGTGGTCAAGTATTAGGACCAGTTTAGTCGCTCTTAAATGTACCCTTTCACATGATTTTGATACTGTTTAATTGTATTGATACTACAAATAAATACTTTAATTAGATTGTCAAACTCAAAGGTTTCCTTTGAATAACATTATGTGCAAGAACTAGTATTCATGAGCAGTACTTCTGTAAACATAAATAAAGAAATTTCTTCAGATGTGACTTTTGTCAAGAGCAGATTACTTTTTATGTCACAAGAACATGTCATATTGTGTAGATTTGTCTGGTTATACTAATGAAATGATCATTTGACAATCGCTGTATCTTTCTCTTTGATTTCTGTATTGTGCTGGTTTCAGTCTGGTTTTGATATTGAAGCCAGTTTCCATCCAGTTTTGATGCTAGGTTGTATCCGTTATGTGAAGCAATAGGTTTTGAATTTTTGAATGCAGTTTTGATGCAGTCAGTTGTTCCTAACGTGTTAAACAGATGTTATAAATATGTTTGTGTGAATCTCGTTCATTCTGATAGTTGGGACTGTGCTGATTTATACTTGATTTAAAAGTAATGCTAGCATCTAAATCTTGAGATTGCGTAAGGAATTTTGAAAATGTCCCAACACCAGCTACCTAGCAGTGTCAATTGATAAGTAATGTCAGAACAAGACTTACTGGAACAAAAACCATTGACAGTATAAAGGTACACTGGAATGGAGCTTTAGGATAGGCCCGCATTTTATCTAGATCTGCCTGTGTGAATAGGAAACAGAAGCCTTGTCCATTTTCCACAGGACTTGGACCTTGCACATTTTTCACTGTTAGAGTCTTGTTTTGCTTGTTTGTTGGGAGAGGATAATATTTCTTTCGATTGGTTTTTTCTAAGGAAGCAGGCTCAGATCTAAGACCATGAGTGACTCCTTGATGTCTTTTCAGAGGTAGGATTCCGAACCATGAAAGTATAATAAAGGTTTTCAGTTTTCTGACATTGCTGTTGGTATCATTTAATGCAGACAGTCATTCTTAAGAAGGTGAAAAGGATTACAGAAATGCAAAGTGGGGATTAGTTGATTCTTGTTTACGAGTGCCATCACTGAAAGTAAAATTTGTGAAATAAGTAGAGGAAGTACGCAATTGTTTGCATACATAGAGCATCTAGCCCAAGTTTTAGAAGAACCAGACACCAAATGCACCCAGAAACCATTTGGGGTATCTAAATATGAAACTTGATTGTGAGTATGAAATACCGTTTGTCACATTTTTAAAGGTTATCATTTTTCTTTCGAGACAGTGTGTCTTGGCCTGTTTTCTGCTTTTTCTCTCTCCACTGTTTTTGCTAAAAGTTACTTCTAAATTGTATATCACTGGACAGTGTTCTCCTAGTTTCAGTCTCAAGAAGATGTTGTTTGACTTGACGTTTGAAAGTTCCTGTCACTATATCAGTATGTTTTTTTTTTTTTTTGTTTTTTTTGACACAGCCTTGTTTATTACACAACATGTTACTTTTGTTAGTGTTGATTTTAAGCATTGTACAAGCTGTTTAACCTGTCTTTCATTGATGTTTCAGGATATTTTTCTACCATCAGTTAGCAAAACAACTTTATTAAGGACACCATGATTAAGTAGAAGAAAGGACAGAGAAGAATGGAGGGGCAGACAAGTGGTCGGCCTCCTCCAGGCAGCAACCAGGATGATGAAGAACCTCCGAAGCTGGACTTGCCAGATCAGCTTCAGAAAATTGTTCCTGCTACGCAGCTGCCTCCTTCTCTCAATCGTTGGAACACCAATGAGGTGAGTGGTACTGCAACTTTGTGAGCTGTCTAATGGAGCATTTTAGTTCTTAGTAATCACCTATAGAAAGCTTTTAAATGGATTGAAAAAAAAAAACAGCAACAGCAACACAGGTGTTAGCGTTATTTGCCTGTGGGCTTGGAGCATATAGTTTCATTTGCCATCTGGGGTATGTGTTCTCAGAGTTTTGGGCCACAACCAGTTCCTTTGTGGAGTTTACTGTGGTATGGATTCAAATTGCGGGATGGAATCATACTGTCAACTGCCATCCTCTGAGCATTTTCAACTGCAGTTTTGCTCTCTCCTGCCTGTCAGCCATTCTCCAGTTAAGTATCGATCCACCCGGTTATAGGGGTAGCCTACATTTTATTCCCACGTGGGATATCTTGGAGAGTTCTTCTAATAGTGAGATGCGCTGTTTGAGAACAGGGTTGTTCGCTGAACTACTTGTGAAGATGTGTCGATTCGCATTATTATAGTTTTTTTCCTTAAGAACGAGGGTAACAGTGACATTTGACATATTCAACAGTACTAAGTACAATATTATGAATGTAGTGCTTCAAGTGGGGGCTGAATTATGTTCTTGCTTGCACTTGGAACTTCTGTGGCACTGTATGAGAGGGACCAGCAGCAGTCAGTTTGCAGGTTGGAACTGATTCCACAATTACTGAAAACAGCACACTGTTGACCTCGGTAGGTATGTAAAGATGACTAACTCGAAAACAGCAAACTGCATCTACTACTACTATGTTTGTACAACATTTGGTTGTGTTTGTAATTGTACAAAAGCTACAAAGTTTCAGATATCATTTGATGCTTTCAGTCATAAACTCGGTTGTTACAGGAATGTATTGACACATGATGAAAGATAGTTAGAAGGTTAATCATGCGTCTCTGATAGAGTTGCTCAGCTTCTCTCACAACCAGCACTACAAGTGTTGGTATCTCACAGGCATGGTGGATATCAGGATATGTTATCAAGAGGAAGCATTGAATACAGTCCTTAATGTACTGCCAGACAAGAATGAACTTTGTAGTATTATTTTCATCATCCTCATCTTTATGATTGTTATTTATTTTTTAATGTAATTGGTGGTTTTTTGTTTCAGTTTCCTTTCCAGATACATGCCCATGGTGTGTCTATGTCAGATTTGTCCATTTTGGCAAATTGATGGGGACTGTTGTTAGAGGGGCTAAGAGACATCGTCAGAGATGAACGCTTGCCCATTCTGGCATTAGAACTAAGCGATGAGTGTCACCAGTAGGAGGGCTGAGCAGGTGATACCCTGTGTTTTGTGAGATCAGGACAGGCGCTACTGAACACCACCACAGTGATTCAGCTGCAGTGCAGTGTCTCCATCATTAGGTTTTCTCATGATTGAATATTGATTGCTTCCTGAGGACTTTGGTGCTGAGTCTGCGACAACAATTCTGAATATATTTGAGTTTTGGGGGTGCAGGAATGGATGGCTAGGGGATAATGCCTCTGTGGACTCGCTGAAAATGAGATGGTAAGGGGGAAAAAAAAGAAAATGGAAATAGAAAAGGGTCTCTCAGTCAAGACATCTGTATAGTGTAAACAAAGAATGACAAGAAACTTTTCTCCAGAATTCTCAGCTGTAAAAGGGAGTAATCGATAATGGTATCCGTTGAGATATGTCACATTATGAATTAAGTTTGGACCATAGGTAAGTATCATCATCATTAATAATACTGTTTGTACTTAAGGATCAGTGCATCATAAGGCATCTCAGTGTGCAGGACAGACTGATTGAATTCAGGGTCAGGTTTTCTTTTCTGGTAGATGTCACATGCTGTGATCTAGAATATACATTGTTTTCGTGTCAGGTAAAGTTAGGTAATGCTCATTTTAGATCAGTAATAAATGGGAAGCAGAATTTTGCCTTAACGGAGGCTTATAAAGTTATTGTGCAATCAAGCTGTTTGTAACCCAACTGACCTTAGTGATCATATCAGGGATGTAGATGCAAAGCAAGTTCAAAATGCAAAAGGATTGGTGATGTTGTTTGTTGTATGAAATGTTGACATATTCTGCATTCATAGACCTGTAAGAAATGGGACTGCTTTTTGAAGTGAACAGGTATATAGTGTAAAGCGCTTTTAAAACTAGTGATCTATATATGATTATGGACAATTGAAAAAAAAAAAAATCGATCTGTGCACTGTGATGTAATGGGTAGTTAATGCATGAATGATCAGTAGGAGCTAGGACTTATGCTCAGTTTCCATTTGAAACAGAAGTTGAAATATCACCACGATTTGATTTTTTTCATCGAACAGGCTCCAACGAAGAGTCAAGTGTCAGGTGATTTGAATTCATACTTGAAAACAGGTATCATAAGTTAATGTGGATGAGAGACGTCCACATAATGTTAGTTTTAAAATGCTGCTGTCATTCTCTGATTCTGCACTTTCGAACTTGAAAACAGGTATCACATAAGTTGATGTGGATGAGTGATGTCCACATAATGCTAGTTTTTTTAAAATGTTGCTGTCATTCTCTGATTCTGAACCTATCCGTTGTAAGGGACAGCTTGTGACACTAACAGGGATGTTACAAAAGAAAGCATTGAATCATTGTTGTGAATGAATCCATGATACTTCCAGTGACTGCGAGTAAACTAAAGTAGATTACCATTATGATATCATCTTTTGTCCTCTTTCTGATTTATCATCATCTGGTAGAGAGAGCGGTTATCTCAAATTCTGTAGCTCCTTGTGAGGGATGACATGAAAATGAGACAGAGGGGAAAGAAGAAAAAAGAAAGAATGAAAAAAAAAAAATGACCAGTTACAGAGACAGCCAAAGAATGATTATTTGTATACTTTTTAAGAAGTACAAGTAATGCTGTCCGTAAACATGTAGATTATACTTTTGTTAGTATTATTTTGATATTAATCATTATGGTATTATTTGTTTGCAGGAAATAGCTTCAGTTCTGATCGCATTTGATCGACATAAAGAATGGCTGTTGGAGAAACCGAGAATTCGGTGAGAGTTTTTTTGTTGTTGTTGGTGTGTGTGTGTGTGTGTGTTTTAATAATGGGAAGGATAGATGTGACATGTTTATGGGCGCAGAGGCTCTGTGTGTGTGTGTGTGTGTGTGGGGGTGTGTGTGTGTGTGTGTGTGTGTGTGTGTGTGTGTGTGTGTGTGTGTGTGTGTGTGTGTGTGTGCGCGCCTTAAGAGTTTATTTTGATGTTCGAAGGTGTTTATAGCATGTCAAGGTTTCTCGTGAAAGCTGTAAGCAGATTCAGATGAACAGCCTAGTTGGCTGGCAAGGAAATTTTGCTTGACTGGATGTGGGGGGGACAAATGCTTGACTCATCGGTTGAAAAAAAGCGATGAATGTCTGAGTTTTTCAGTTTGCACAAGTTGTACAGATGTAGTGAAGTAGTTAACTGAAGGAAGACAAGGAGGAAAGATTTGTGTAAGTGTGTGTGTGTGTGTGTGTGTGTTCTAGCAACTGTTTGTATATGAATTAGTCAGTCAAAGGGTGTGCTGTATACACTTACATCTGTGTCTTGTATGTCAATGACCAGGCCACCCAGTGGGTCGCTGCTGATGTACAATCGCAAAAAAGTCATGTTCCGACGTGATGGTTACTGGAAGAAGAGAAGAAGGGATGGGAAAACCAATCGTGAGGACCACATGAAGCTCAAAGTCAAAGGAGTGGAGGTGAGAGTGTAGCTGTGCTGCTTATGTTCACGCAGTATGAGCCTGGGTGATGCACATGAGTATCAATACAGACACAGGCTCACATGCACACACACACACACACACACACACACACACACACACACACACACACACACCAGCGCGCACGCACACGCGCGCATGCACACACATACACCAGCACGCGTGCGCGCGCGCGCACACACACACACACACACACACACACACACACACACACACACACTCACTCTCTCTCTCTCTCTCTCTCTCACACACACACACACACACACACACACACACACACACACACACACACACACACACACACACACACACACACACGCGCGCACGCACACGCGCACACACACACATACACACACACACACACACACACACACACACACACACACACACACACACACACACTCTCTCTCTCTCTCTCTCTCTCTCTCTCTCTCTCTCACACACACACACACACACACACACACACACACACACACACACACACACACACACACACACACACACTCATTTACTCAACCATATATCATCTGTTGTACTGAAAGAAGAAGAAACGAAATTTTGAGGCAAAAGTCTAGAGAGTATGGAAAAAGAAAGGTGTGTGTGTCTAGTTTCAAACAAGTCCATAAAAAAAAGTGGATTTATATAGTGGAGAATCATATTTGGGAGGTAAATCTAGCGTCTAAAGAAAAAACAAAAATTTTTGGAAAAACCCTGTCCACTGTCTTACTTTTATGTTGAAAGCACAATAGAAAATCCCTGTATGCCTAACATGGTACTGCATTGCCAACATCTTGCAGTGCTTTAGATATTTGACTCTTGTGAAACAAGTCATTCCGTTCTCCTTTCTCACTCTTTGTCTCTGTTCCCAGTTTCTCCCTAACAGCTTCAAGCCTCTAGCCCTCATTCCTCTCTCATTTTCTCTTTAACCATTGTCCAGACCATGTCATCTATTTTGCCCTTCTATTCCGTGTCCTGTCAGTCTATATCAGGCATGTCAGTTGTCTTTTTCAGCTGATTTCCTTTGCTTTCCTCTACTTTTATTTTTTCAGCCAGTTTCCTCTTCTTTTGCTGTTGGAATGCCACCCCAGGTCCCTCTTTTCCTTTTCCACTGTTGCTGTGAAATCTTAATGAAAGGTACATTTGAAAGCAGCAGATCTGCTGTTTTGCAATATGAAGTGGGTGCTCCATAATACAATCTGTTGGGTTCCCCCCCCCCCCTTTCCATTGTACCATCCACTCCTTCCCACAGCAATCATAATCATTATCTCTTTTTTATCCTCAGGAGGTTGGCATGCCTGTGTACATGTGTGAGTACATATGTGTGTGTGTGTGTGTGTGTGTGTGTGTGTGTGTGTGTGTGTGTGTGTGTGTACATGTGTGTGTGTGCGCGCAAGCATAAATGCGTAAGATTTTGAGCAGTGACTGAAAATATAGTCCTCATGCTGTCAGATGTCTGCATGTATAGGTTGTTGTGAGTCCATTGCCATTCTGTCCCAAGTTATTGACAGATATTTGCTTACATAGATGTTACGAAGAGAATAAGCAAACAAAGATCACCAGACATAAATATACAAAATTGCAAAGCCTTTCTTGCATAAACTTCATTACAGTGCTTTGATATAGCAATTTTTTAAGAGATTTTTCCTTTTTTTCTTCCAGTGTGTCTATGGCTCCTATGTTCACTCAGCTATTCTGCCAACCTTTCACAGACGCTGCTACTGGCTGCTACAGGTAATGCATTCATACATACATGTGACTGGTTATTCTGCAGTGAAACTGAAGTTTGAGTTGCTTGCTTTCTGTATGAGAAATCAGTGTACTGCTCTCAATTTGTGTGGATTTTGTGTGACATTGATGGATATGGATGAATAATTGCTTGTCAATACCTAGGGCATTATGATTTTATTCACAGCATTTACTTGTCTTAGAAGAAAAACAGAGACAGGCAACAACTGGCATAGGGGGCTAATTGTTGATGTTGTTGTTGCTTTTTTGTTGTCGTTGTTTTTTGCAAAAGCAGATTTGTCTGATTAATTGCTTGTTTAATGGAGCATAAATGTATGAAGAACTTGATAAAACTTTTCCAGAAAAAGAATAACATTTTGTAGGTCAAATTTTAGAAATGTTTGAATAAAAAAAAAAACTACAAGAAGTCTTCGTCACTACTTCAAGTGGCTTAAACAAAAACTTAAGGACAGGTTTTGTGAAAGTTGTAAATAGACTTGTTTGATGGTTAATGGTAGTATTGGTGAAGGTTTATGTATGTGAGTCTTGTTCATTGGAGATGTAAGGTGACATTTGTTCATTGGAGATATAAGGTGTCTTTGGAACTGATCATCAAATATATAAAATAAACTTTGCAAATATATTTCCTCAGTCATCCAGTTGAACTTTGTTTCACATTTAGTGCATGTTGAGAAGTCTTTTGTCATGGAGATTACTTGTGAGAAATCTCGTGTTTTTATCTTATAGAGAAAACCACATCATGTTGTGATGCTACATTTTTTTTTTTCACTTTTTTCTGTACAATTTATCAAAGAAATAGTGCTGCTAGTTAAAACACTGCCATAGAGACAGAGAGACAGACAGAGAACACAAGTATTTGACGCTGTAGTTTGAAATCTATACTTACTAGAATCAGATGTATATCTTTGGTGTTACCCTTTGTTTTATTCAGTTGTTTATCTTTGGTGTTACCCTTTTTTTTTTTTTCAATACTTAAAATGAAAATCTGTCATGGCATTGATTACTTAGACAAAATTTGTTTTGAAGAAATTTGAATAGTGAAGTATTTTTAAAATGAAAGTTTATTGTAAACATTCGGAAGAGTAGGCCAGTTTGGCCGTTGGTATGGATGACACGTTACGCATAGCATGCACCCTGAGTGAGAAATGGAAAGAATGAAGGAAGTAAGGAAAATGAGTGATTGATATTGAACGATACTGACTGGATGACACGGGAAACGACTGAATGAAGCGCCAGCTGGCAGCTCTTCAGTCGGCACTACCCAGGTAGGCAGCTCGTTGTGTAAACGAGTGTGGATTGTAAAGCGCTTAGAGCTTGATCTCTAGCTGAGAATAGGTGCTATATAAGTATTCATTATTATTATTATTATTATTGTTGAAAATTCCTAGTTTTACGTAAGACAGTTACATATATGAAATATTCATTTGGGTGTTGGTTTGTAAAAATTTACTGGCTAGATGGAATATTTCAGATTTGTAGCTGAGTTTAGAAATGTGAAGTAAAATGTTTGATATTTCTTTGTGTAAACTGTCTCCCTTACCCACCATAACGTAAGCGAATTTTATCCTGTTTATCTCCATGGTACAGAGTTCATTTTTTTTTTTTCCCTCCTGACCAGATAGACTGATTTATTGTAGAATGCCTGAAAAGTAGGAAACAGAGTATGAGGAAACTGTCAAGCACACTCTGTGTTGTCCAGAATCCGCACGTGGTGCTGGTGCACTACCTGAATGTGCCCAACCCTCCCAACAACCCTAAGCCCAGCCTGGTGGCCAGCCTGTCGGGAGAGATGCGGAAAAAAGGAGTGGACCAAAGAGGAACTGGTGGACCAGCTCAGACCAATGCGTGAGTTGTGCAACAAAAGACAGCTTGTCGTGTTTTGGGAACTTACAGGGCCACACAGCCATGAAGTGGACCAAGGGGTGTGTGTGTGTAGCATTTGTACCGTAGTTGGATAAGTAGTGAAGTATCATCTGATAAGGCATGACATGTGGTAAGATAGGATGTGAGACAGAGTAAGAAAGGCTAGGCAATGTCATAAGGTTAGTAATGAGATAGTATAAAACTTGTTATGAGATGATAATAAGAGAAATAGTGAGATATAGTAAGATAAGGTTTGAGATAATACAAAGATAAATAGTGAGATAGATGGTGAGAACACTGAAGATCAGCGTGCACGTGAGAGATGCCAGTTGTAAGCTTTTCAGTATGTTCCTGTCTTTTTCCTTTTTAATGACTCATTTTGCTGAAAAAATGCTTGTTTGCTTTTTTATGGTAGCAAGTATGAATCACTTTGTGTTCAGATTTTGGGAACATTTTACTTTTCTGAGTTTGATATACAAGATAAATCCATAGCAAAAAATCAAGATTGTAGATTGTTTCAGATGCATCGCAGAGCAGGGGGACATTTGTGCCTTCTTCTAGAAAAATTAGGGGATAATTACACGTCCAGCATTAATTTTGAAGGGTACAGATTGAAATGAAAAATATATTCAGGGCTGCTAGTGGACTGAAGTGACCGTACCAACCTTTTCTTTTTTTTTTTTTTTTTTAACAAGGAAGGGCAGAACACTTAAACTTCTGCTGTGTTCCAGTGGCGTCTGATCGTCAAGGAGAGCTGAACCCTGACCAAGATCAAAAGGTTTGTTGTCTCTATCTCTATTTTATGTTTTTACTGATGCAGGTGGAAGGGCAGTAGCTGCGATTTGTAAACAAGGATTTGATTATTTAACTGACAACATTTTCATACAAAAGGCGCAAATTCACAAGTTTTTATTGACATGTTATCATCTTACAGGATACTAAATGGGTAGTTTCAAAATGCATTTCCATTTTTCAATTCATCTCTTTGTGTTTGATTTGTTTATTTTGTTTGCTTACGAAAACAAGTCCAGTGCCTTCTATGTTCTGTGACTGGCATGGACAAGTACATCAGTCAGGATTGTAGTGTCATGGTGGAGTTGCGAAGTCTTTCTATCTGGCATGACCTCTAGTCGGGCACACATGACTGCCTGCACACGACTAGAGATCGGTTGTCAGTCTCAGTTAAACTGTAGCACATATAAGTATTTTTGCATGCATGAATGTTTAGTGCAGGAAGGGTGTTTTGAAGCCATTTCCTTCTTGTATCATGTGTTGCTTTGAGAAAGCAAATTTCATATGATTTTTTTTCATGCCCCAGGCGCTCCTTCCAGAGGCTTCTCCTCATATCCATCAACCCCAATAATCATGAGGACATCTCTGCTGGCACTATCTCTAGGTGGTTTTCCAAGACGGTCAGATCTTTTTACGCCCAGGCATATGAGGATCTCCCTGTCTCATCTCCCCGGGCCCATGAGGTCAGGGCGCTGGCCACTTCCGCAGCGTTCCAGCACTCTGTCCCGTTGTGCCACCTCCTGGAGGCAACCTATTGGCAATCGGAAAATCCTTCATAAACTTTTATTTAAGGGATATCCGCATGACCAGGGCTGATGGTTCTGAAGGGATTTCTTTTGTTGCAGCTAACGCAGCAATATCTGTTCCGCCTTCTAACCTCAAGAACCATTAGGGCACACAGCCCTCCTCCAATTCCTTTAAATTCTGCTATGGTCTGACATGGTATAGTATATGACGCCAAAATGGGGAGTTTGTATTATACTCCCTGTTTGGCTAGTATACTTACCATGTCAGACTCTAATGCCCGCCCTACCTTCCCCTCTAGCGCTATGGTTCTCGGGATTACCTTGTGCATATGCCTCGCTGAATGAGGAGCAGGAAGTTGGCACCGCTTTCTTTCTCTGGCGGAAGTAGGGTGGGCATCACGTGATAGTCTTACTACTGCATTAGCCACAAAAATTCAGCCTTTCAGAGCTAACTAACTGCTGTTGAATGCTACGGTCTGACATGGTAAGTATACAGCCAAACAGGGAGTATAATACAAACTCCTCATTTTTATTTAATTTTTTTTTTTCTACCAACACTGAGGAAAAAAAGAAGAGTCACAGTGAAACAGGTTTTGTATGAAATATGTTAGCAAATCACTCCAAAAGTATGAATACAAAAGTGATAGAAATTTACACATAGCTGCTTAGGAAAAAAAAGAAAGTTTGACACAATCTAATTATTTATGCATTTTATGATAAATGTAACAATACAGACTGTTGGAATGTTTCAGTTTCAGTGTCATCAAGGATGCTTCACTGTGTGCGGACTAGTCTGTATACGCTACACCTCATCTGCTAAGTTTTGAGACCAGACTACACATAATTTTAAGCTGATGGATGAATGAATTAACAACTAAGATGAGAGAATTGAACAACAGGGTCTTGTGGCTACGACTTAGCAGATGTCTGACCTACGCTTTAGCCCAATGCGCTGGTCAGACCCTTGATTGCCTACCTTAACGTTGGTTGTCTTTATTATTATTTTTTAAAAATTTATTTCTGTGTGCGTGTAGTGAATGTGCGCATGTGTGTGCATGGATGTGTGGGCATGGGCCCATATATGTGTGTGTGTGTGTGCGTGCGCATGCATGTGTGTACGCTTTGTGTGTGTGTGTGTGTGTGTACGCATACGTGTGTGTGTGTGCATGCGCACGCATGTGTGTGTGTGTGTGTGTGCCTGCATGTACATGTGTGTGCATGTGCAGGAATGCGTGTGCATGTATTTTAATCTGTGGGTTTCTGGAAGCATACACACGTATCTGCATATGTATGTGTACATACAGGTGTGTATATGTGTGTATCTTTGTATGTGGCCGTATACGCCTGTGCATGTGTATGCTTTTGTGCATTCATGTGTATGCATATATGTACGCACTCGTGTGGGTGTGGACGTGCACATGCACACATGTGCAAATGTGTGTGCGTAGGAGCGAGCACATGTACGTGTGCACATTTGTGTGTGTGCACACATATGTGTGCACGTGTATGTGTGTGTGTGTCTGTAGTGACTTTGTGCATGAATGTTCAGAAGATGACTTAGGATCAAGAACAAGAACAAGACCATCAAATACAACATAGATGTTGGAATATGAAGTACTGAAAAAGTGATGAAAGATTGATGGCTGTTGTTTTTCAAGGTACCATGCACCACTGGAAAACTTGAACACAATGAAAGTTCAGTGTTAAAGAAAAACAAGTATCTATAGCTGTGTGTCCTTTGTGTATCCATAGCTGTGCGTCCTTTTTATGTGCCTGTCTAGAGTTAAGGGAGTTTGAGTAAAGCAGCCTCAGCTTTCCAACTAATGCATAACACGTGCATGTCTCTCCCACTTCCTTTCAGTTTTTCCCAACCTGATTGTGTCTGCTAAAGGGTGTGATTGTGTGCAGGTGGAGGAAACCTTGGAAGCCATCTTTCAGCTTCTGGTCAACTCCCAAGATGACGGGGGAGGGAAATCCATGGCAGCGGACAGCAGTCACCCACAGCCTTGCAGGGCAGCTGTAGTGGCTGCTGCCTCCTCCTTCATCTCCCATGGGGATGTGGTGGGACTGAACAGCGCCCTGGGCTCTTCTTCTCATGCAGACAGTCACGTGCACAACCACTGCTGCGTCTCTCAGCCTGTCGTCAAACATGAGATGGGCATGGTGTGTATGCAGCAGCAGGGTCACCAGCTTGGGGCTGTGTGTGTCCACCATGGCTCACATGCAGGTCACTGCCAACACCCTGCCTCCTCACCAGCATCATCTTCAGGCAGGACTCCCTTCTCGGCCAGCACTTCACACACCTAAAGTGCCAGTTCTGTCTGCCCCAAACAGCAGGGAACAGGCACCCGCTTCAGGATTGCAGGATGATCAGCTCACAGGCATCCCGACCACCACCACATCCACGTCTTTGTCCCAGCTCACTCTGGCTACTTTCTCCCATGTGCATTTGGCTTCTGCCTCCTCAACCCTGCCCTCACTCACAGCATCAGAAGAGGCTCACCACCCACAGCAATCCCCCTTACCTCCCAGCACCTCCCTACCCAATGGTGGGATTCCATCATCGATTAGTTTTCTTCCAGGATTGGCCGGTTCTGACCCTTCGAAGTTGGTGCAGGCAGGTCAAAAGTCTGGCATGGTCCAGTTGTGTCCCACTGGTCTGGTTCTCAAGGACTCTGCAGGTCTGGGGATGTGGTGGCCTTTGCTTCCACTCCTGCCCCTCTGTCCTCAGCTACTCCATTTGGTTCCATGTCTCAGGTTGCTAACCACCACACTCCCTCCCATCCTCACGCCCTGCCCGGACCTTCAAAAGACATTCCTTTGTTTGCAGCAAATCCTTTGACTCAGTGTGGAGATGATAATGGTGTGAGGACACACAGCAAGCTGTGCTGATGTAAATGGCATTGGTAGTGTTGATGGCAATGGTGGAGGTGGCAGTGTAGGGGCAGACATTGCCTGCCTGCCTGACACTGGTGATAACTGTGATACCCTGGATGGCAGCTTCTCCTCTCTCCCTAGCACCGATCTCAACTTGGACCTTTTCCTAGATCTGCAAGACTTGGAAGACTGTGCCGCAGATCTAGCAGCCACAACCTCCCTCTCTCTCCCCTCCACAGTTCCCTCCATCCCCATCCTCCTCCCAGTCAGAGCATCGTCGTCGTCGTCACACCAGCCCCTGGCCACCTCTTCCCCACTGATGATGGCGGGAGGTTTGAATGGTGGCTGTAGCAGCAACAGCAGTACGGAGGTCCTGCCCGTCAGTCATCCTCACTCTGTGGACGTCTTGTCTGGCAGCTACTTGCACCACTTGACAAGCCCCAGTGCTCCATGTCTCAGTCATCACACCAAACAGACACTTGTACCGCAGGGGGACTGGGACACAGTGTCAGTAGGCCACTCCTCCACAGACTGTAATGTTGTGTCTTCTTTCGGACACCCGATGGCCCAGCCGGTGCTCTGTGGTCAGGAGGTCAAAATGGAGGGCAGTGGGGTGGTCAGTGTGAACAACTATCATCATGGTCAAGCTCTTATCGGTGGTAAAGGCATCAGCAATGCAGCAACCTCCATTACCAAAGGTTTAACAATCTGTGATTTCTCTCCCGAGTGGGCCTACACAAAGGTAAGATATACTTTTTTTCACATTTATCTGTCCAAACAAATGCCAAATCTACAATATACAATTAAGAATTGCAACAGTATCAATAGTTTTCTGTGCACGCTGTCATACACACCTGAAAGTGAAAGCAATGTTCCTTAACTCAACAGTTTTTTGAGAATTTTGCTTTTTGCATGATGGATATTCTTTTTTTTTTTTTTTTTTTTCGTAACATTCTGCACATTATTTCTAAAATAATAATATTTTTGTGGTGAATTGGTCTATTTAGGAGATGTATGGAAAGGAACACCACCATATTATCAGGATCCTTCCCCCCCTCTCCCCCAAAGAATAAAAATGAGAGCAGGGAGTTAACTTTGCATTTGCATCATCAATTCCCGGTTAGGGCAGCCATAGTGATCGTTCCTACTATCTTAGTAAGTTCACAACATAGCGCCATGTTAGGAATAGCTGCTGGTGGAGGAACACGCCTCTTTCGGCTTCATGATTTTCAGTCTTCAGTTCAATACGTATTCCCGGGAACGGCAGTTCAAGTTTGCCTCTCCCTCAGAGGCAGAAGCTTTTTGTTTGAGTCTGTCTTGGGGAATTTCAATCAATAATTCCCGTAAGTTACAGTCCAAGGCTGCTTCGAAGCAGCTGTTGTCGGCTAACATCGTTCTCCATGGCCTAACCCAAGTCCACTCTGAAGTCTTCGACTTCAGTAGCATTTTGTACTTGCTACTCTTGTCTCAAGTAGTTTCTCTCGCAGATATACATGAGACCTGTATCTTCTGTGCAAGATGTAGCCTATTCATTTCAGTTTGACTAATGTGATGTTTGGTCGGGTGCTGTGTTGCATGTGATGCACAATTTCAATGTTCATGTCAATTTCAAAGACAATCAACTGGTTGGTTTCCAATTCAAAAAGACAAGGTTTTATTTTGCACAGACAACTCCACATTCGTGACATACTCCAAGAATCAGCGAGGCATTCAATCCTCCTGTTCTGCCAGGCCAGGAAGATTATGCTGCTTATAAGACGCATCCTGGGCAAAATGAGTGTTCTTGTGGACTTGCTAGCAGGGGTCATTCTATTAGAGCAAATGATAAGCATGTCTGTTTTCAGGTCCATTTGTCATGTTTTGGGAACAAACAATGTCCTTTTTTTTGTGTGTCTTTTATTCTAGACCATTCAGCCTTTAGTGTGGTTGCTCTGGCGATCTTGGAAAGGAATATTTACTTATACAAATGTGTTCCACCCAGTTCTCTCATTCCAGCAGTTCTGAACAAGGTGGCTTGAGAGATGATCCTCATTTTCCCACTGAAATGGACGAAAGGTTGGTGGATCAGTCTCTTCATCACTCTTATTCTAAAAATGCCAGTGCTACTGCTGGAGACAGGACCTGTTGATTCAGATCAGATAGATCGAGGAGGTAATTGGTAGATCAGTTGGATCAGTCTCTTCATCACTCTTATTCTAAAGATGCCATTGCCACTGCTGGAGACAGGACTGTTGGTTCAGCTCAGATAAATCAAGGAGATAATAGGTAGATCCTGTATCCCTCTCTTTCCACACCAGTCACATATCAGCAGATATGTCTCTTCTGGTAGACATTTCTCCTCGTCATTCATGGAAAAGATCTTGGCACCTGGGCAAAGACGGTCTACCTGGAAGGTGTATGACAATAAACGGATGGTCTTATGAACTCCAGATGGTGTGCTCAGGCCGGTGTTTCCCAGGTGAATACCATAGTTTAGGGTGTAGTCCATTCTTTGGAGAACTTACACAGTAGGGGAGAAAGGTAAATGTTCTTAGACAGTGAGAGGGTTCAGGTCAGCCATTGCCAAAACTTACAGACTTATGGGGAAATAGACTATGATAGGTTTTTAAGTGAGGTGATTGCTTATTGCCTCCTCAAGAACTTTAAGACGCAGTCGGTGCCCAAAGTGTAGGTAGGTCCAGCCATTTTTTTAACTTGAAAAAATATGGAATGTTTTTTGTATTTTTCAAAAGACCCCATTAAAAGTGATACACATGCCAAATTTCAAGGCCACAGGTTTAATAGTTTTTGAGATATTGAGCTTTAAAATTGGGTAAAAAATGGCGTTTTTCACGTTTTTTGGCCCAAAGGGCCATGTTTGGACCCTCATATCTTCAGAACTATTCACCTAATATACTCTCAGATTGGCAAGTTATTATCTGTGATGGATACACTGAGCCTATTTTTTTTTTCAGAGAGCTCAATGATTATTCATTTTTTTAGCTGTGCCTCTTCAAAAATGACTAAAATGCTGATTTGTCGACATGTCATTTTGTGGCAAACACAGGGTACCGTTACTTAACAACCCATAACTCTGGAACGACACATGCTACAGACAAAGTATAGGTATCAAAATAATCAGCATTGAAGAAGGAACCTAAAGGTAAAAACATCCATGAGTTCAACCTTCACCTTTATGTACAAATTACATCAAAGTAAACAAAAAATCACCTACATTCCACATATATTCCGTCATTATCACGGGGACAGAATCAAATGCTCAAGAATTTCACCAAGCAAATATGTTCCAAATAACAGGCAAATATATGTCCAAAAGGAACAGTAAATCACAACTGTCTTAAAAACTTTTCAAATACCAGAAAAATCACCCTCTTTCCATGTTCCTGTTTTTTTCATCACCATTAAGATAAAACTGGCCATCTCCATTTTGTACCCCAACATTAACAGTACTTTTTAACATATCGTTTGTATCTTCTTTTCAGGGTTCCCCGCTGGGTACAGTCAATGCTCCAAACTCTGTTCTTTGGTAGAATGTTGAAGTCTGAATAAAAGACATATTTACTTGCAACTTCCCCAGTGGAGTCTGACAACGGCCATCTAAACAGGTTTTCTGTTCCTTTCTGGTCCATGAAGGAAATGCAAGCAAGGTCAGGTCTAACAATTTCTAGTACTTGACCAATGTAAAATGCATCATCATAGAAAACTGCTACTGACTGTCCCTGGCCTGAGAAATTGAATGGAAATTCATAGTCTGATTCATCATCAGAAGACTGATGACAATATTTATTTCATGTTCCAAAAGTGCTGAATGATCTGGCTCTTGTGGTTCTTCTTCAGTGCTACTGTCAGATTCTTGCAGGTACTGGTCATCTTCTGAAATTTATCACACACACACACACACACACACACACACACACACACATACACACGCATGCATGCAAACACACACACACACACACACACACACACACACACACACACACACACACAATTTTGAATAAACTGAACACAGTTAATAACTGGACATTTGTTTTGATCTATCAGTGATGAAAATGGATTGTTTGAATTCAGAGACTGTGAATGAAAGCGCATGATAACTTTGAAGAACATTTTTTTTTTTTATATATATACCAAGTTCTATAATTTATGGATATATGATTCAACAGTAAAAATGTTTTAAATACACATTGCCACAATTTTCAATAAGACTTTTAAGTGAATGCTACCAGCTACACACACACACACACACACACACACACACACACACACACACACACACACACACACACAGCTAGTCATTTTATTATAATACATGCTTCAAGTTTCCAAATTCTGATTTTCTTACTCCTATCTTTTAGTACATATGCCACACTCATACTGCAGCTTCAAGCTAACATTCTCTTTAATTAGTTAATGAGTATTTTTTGTTTACTTTTTAGTTTTTTTATTTTCCTTTTATCTCATTTATTTATATCATTTATTGATTTTATTAATTCATTGATTCATTTTGGTACTGCAAATTAATCCATAACAACTGCTACTTTCAATTTTCATCGAGGTCTGAAACCTGAGTTATCGTCCCTGTCGAAGTTACAGCTGCCAAATTTTAATCTTTATTCGTAATTTTCGCTCTAGACAAAAATCATAAACCTTTTTATATAAAATCTGAACGAGCTTGGGTAAAAGTTATTCTATGAAATTGTTTTAAAACTAAAAGGTTGATCACCGATTGCAACCATTAGTACTGATCACGGGAGCTAACAACCACCACTCGACCGAGCACATGTCTGATGAAAAAAATCACTTCTAAAATAATTTCCAGAGTTAAGAAACACAAATTCCTTGAAAATAGCAGGGCAAGGGCTTAAACAAATGAATCGTTCGCATACTTACCAAGATCACGCTCAAAATCGTTGAGATCCATCGACTTAAACGTCGCCACAGCTTCGAACATCCCCCCCCTTCGTACCCCCCCGTTGTCGGAATGCTGAATGCCGATTGGACTACGGGGTTCTCTCTTTATCCTGGCCGAACTTATACACACAGCAGCCTGTGCGTCCTTATATACACGAACGAAAAGAGCATTGATTTTTTCTACAAAACGAGTGGTCTTTCAATATGTTTTTCAGAATTAGCGATGTTGATATGCTTTTGAAGTTTATGCTAGTCTTTCGGCACAAAATTTGCGGCACTTAATGAAAAGGAACTATGACGAACTTTATACCCGATCAATTCTGCAGGTTTTTCTGTTTCATATGGTACCAACATCGTCGCTGTGCATATAGTGTGTCAAAGTTCCGAACACTTTTCCGGATGTTGTTGTTTGCGGGTCACGGATAGCCCGCGGCTTGAATCGTTGCACAAGCTCGCCAACGCAGTGTATGGTTTGTGTGTTTAGATCGTTCACAATAAAAGCACACTTCTTTCATACCATAAAAAAACACACAGACTTCATGTTAGAGGTTCATTTTAGATGTGGAGATATATTTTTTTATTTGACAGTGTTGAGTAGTTGAGGAGTATGAACAAGTTGAAATTGGCAGTTTTCTCCTGTTCTGCTGCCTGTTAGCCATGGCTACTGTTAGGCTGGACCTACCTACAAAGTGGAATCTATCCTGCTAGTCTTGAGCCACTCGGTGAATGCTCTGCCAGGAATCTCATGCTGAAGACATGCTTTTTAGTACAGGCTTGCAGAGTGAATGTGGTCCATGCTTTTTCCAGGGACCCATGTTTCTTGAAATGGCACAGTGATGGCTCAGTCACACATTCTAATCTGTATGTGTCCTTCATTCCTAGCCAAGACTGCTAAATCCAGAGAGCAACCCCTGATGGTAACCTTGCCTCAGCTGGCCCCTTTGTGATCCAGGCCAAGGCAGTCAAGCCTGTTTCGTCCACAGTGATACTGCACATCTGATCATCACAATTTGCCACTGACATGATCAAATTTTTGTGCTAAAGATGGTTGTTTTTTTTCATGTTTTTGGGTGCCAGAGCTTTAGTAGTTGGCACCTTCAACACTTGCTTTCTGGGTTCTGATTTTCCTGAACCTGCTATTGTTTTATCTTTGATTGATTTTGCTTGCTCTTGATCTATGTGATCCTGAGAGGGAGAGTGAGGACTATGTATTTTGCCTCCAAATTGTTGAGGGAAACCATTTCTTAATGGCCATTTGAGTCTCTCAAGCCAGGTGTTTAGCTGGGAAGTGTTCAGAAATATTCTCAGAAGAGGGCTGTACTCAGTACTGTCTCAAATGAGCATTCTGCCATCATTGTTTTCAATATTCAGGCATGTAAGAACAGGTAGGTTTGAAAAAAAAAAAAATTTATTACTTATAGTAGTATACTTATTAAGTTACTTACCAGTTAAAAGTTTGGGACAACCTCCAGTCCCCCAGCGAAATGGGGAAAAGGCGTTAAAACTGAGCTAGAAAGTAACGTTGTGCACTGTTGTGAACCCACTGAGGGCAGTCTATCTGGCCAGCCTATTAGGACAGTTGAGGCAGAGTTAGCTCAGGCTGCTCTCATAATTTTGTTTAAAATTCGGGTAGGATCGGGGCTTTAAAAATATACAGCGTTATCCATGCCAAGTGGAAATAAGGCATTTGTTTGGACAGGCAAGTATGTCATAAAACTACTTACAGTATCAAAATTCCCTTTCTATCTTTTTTTACTGTAAGGTTTATTCTTATGCATTTAATTTTAAAGTAATAAAGTGACCTCTAATAGAAAATGAAATTATAGCATCATATAGATCTGTGTGAGTGTGTGTGTGTGTGTGTGTGTGTGTGTGTGTGTGCAAAGAATTTTTGTGCACAAAGTTTGTCTTGCCCAAATTTACACACAGAGATGTGATGTGTTGCCTTTCATTCTCTGAGAGGTGTTTACTGTTTTTATGCTTTTGAAGGATTGTTGAAAAATGTTGATGTGATGTATTAACTATAATCTAAATGGGCGCAAAACAGCTGCTGATCTGTGAATTCACAAATGTCTGAAAAAGAAGGAATGAAATAAAAACCGGTCTGCAGTCAGAGCCTATCACAGTATCAGGTTTTGTGTTTTGGTGCCAAAGGCATCTGTTTACATTTTAACATATGTTCTGACCTAGTATACCACTTGCCATCTGTTTACATTTTAACATATGTTCTGACCTAGTATACCACTTGCCCACCTGTATCAAGTATGTATACCATTCTGCTCTATAACACCTACTGAGAATTACCCTGTACTTTGTTCACATTAACAGGGTATTTGGTAAGCTTCAGGTGTTTAGAAGTGATAACAGCTGTTGCAGTAGTGGACATATTTGCTAAGTGATTAAATTCTTTTGTGATAAAATGTTTTTTTCAGCTTGTGTTGAGCATGAAAATGAATGATAGAGAAAGGTAACTCTCCGTTCATCTTGTTTATGGGCAGAATAGAACCTCAGGTTCAGCTGAATTGACAACAAAGAGTTCTGAAAGCCACTCAGGCTATAGGCGGATTTGCAACTAAAACTTGTGGCAATGTGCGAGATTATCAAGGAGTTGGTATCAAGAAAACTGATGCCTCTGGATTATATAACTACTATGAGAGAGACACTGATTAGTTTTAAACATCAGTACACAGAGACATCTACTACAATATTTTTGTACCAAATTTGGTATGATTTCAGTCTAAAACTATTTTCGTGATTTTTTATTTTTATTTTTTTTTTTTTTTTTTAGTAGTTCTTTTTTTTGCCTGTTTGTCTTTTTTATCTTTTCCAGAAATCATTTTTTAAAGATTGGGTTCTTTCAACTTTGAATATGGATGAAGGATGGCATCAAGTCATGAAACATTATGACTGTACATTTGTTCCTGGTTGTGGGTTGTGCATGTAAACGTGTAACAGTAACACCTTTTGTACTCGAAAAAAAAGCTGTGAACTGGTAAATGAATATGTGGACAAATGAATGAATATTTGTAATTATATGAAATGAGTACAAAGCACAGCGCTACCAGTGCCATGATCTCTCAATGTGTCTGTATGTCAGTGTCTGTGTGTGTGTGTGTATGAGTGTTGTTTTGTGCATATTATATATTTGTGTGCACGTGCAGTTTTGTATTATTGATGACATAGCCCTAATCTCCCTCCTTCTGTAATACATTTCTGCATAAGATATTCTTTAACCGTTTATGTATAAGACATTAATCAATTGAACTTGAACATCTGTTTCTAAAAGTAAAATGTGTTAGAGAAAGGTTAATAAGAATAGCCAAATTAGTACTTCAGGATTTTTTTTTTTTTTTTTTTTTTTTTTTTAAACAAGGCCCAGAGCTTCACATGTTTTGTTTCAAGGTCTCTCTGTCAAATAACCATTAGTGTTGAAAATGAGGGAGCTTTTTTTTTTTTTAAATGATGTGGTAAGTTCATATTATCTCACTTGGTCACGATGGGGAGTAGGATTGATGGATGGGAAAGGGCAGCTGTGGGGATGGAGAGTTGCCGCAGCTGAACTCAAACTTTGCAGGAACTAGAAATAGTATTAAAGTAATTTAAACAGACTTATATCATGAGCAGGTGAGCTGCTTACTAAATGTTAACTGAAAACTGAAGGTCAGAGCTGACAAGTGCTATGGTGTTGGAGTAGCATGCTACAAAATTTTCATTGACAATCTTGTTCTGCTACACTTTGTGATAAACTGTTATGCTAGAAACTAAAAACCAAAGAGAAAAAAAAAAATATAAAAAGAAATGTTGTAATATATCTAGACTAACCCAGTGGCTTAAACAAAAAGGAGATAATATAGATCGTTAGATTGTAGACTTGTTCCATAAAAAAAAAAATTGCTCCAAGGCGACATGCAGTAACAAGCAAGCTTTCCATCTTCTTAATGAAGTTAATCCACCATCATGTCATTTGCAAAGCAGAGTGCAACTGAAAGTGCTGTTGAGTCTGGCCTATGGTATTGACTTCTACCCTTAAATTTGAAATGCTGCACTTGATAGTCAAAATGTTACACATTGTGTTTTTTTTTTCTAGGCTGTGGCAGCTTTGGAAAGATGTACTGAAAATACCTTTTTCTATGTGAATTTTGTGTTTGTAAACTGCAGATTAAAAGTTCTAATATAGGGACCTTTGACTCGATCATTACAGCCATGTCGAATTCTGCATTAGCTATTTATTGGTTGAAAAGGCCTATTTAGTTCAAATCAAATTAACATTCTTTTTCTTAGGCCTAATCGAGTGATTTGTGACACTGTTCATTAGCAACAGAACATGTATGTAATGTGAATGCTGATGGCTTTTTAGAACTTTCAAGTTACAGCAGTCTCCAGTTCACTTTCTTTTAAAGGTATTTTATCTAATTTTTTTATGCGACCTGCATCTAGGTTATTGACCGTAACTTCTCACAATGGTTTGATACAGCTAATCAATTAGTGCATGATAGGATGTATCTGGCCAAGATGTTACATGTCCTTTCAAAATTGTTTGTACTTAAGTTTGGACATGAATAATCTGAACCTCTGAGGTTCCCTGAAAAATATTGTTCACTCGAACAAAGGGGAAAAAATGGAGTTTACAGGAAACCCTTTAAAATTGAAAGACTGAATAGGTAAAAACAAAATGCTGCAGTTTCCTTCATCTGTGACGAAAATTAGTTTTTATTGTATTAAACTTGACTTCCCATTATATCACTCTGTGTCATTGTGTGTGTGTGTGTGTGTGTGTGTGTTTCATAAGATTGTGGCAAACAAGTTAACAATTATTTCAGCATACACAAATTTGCAGCAATGACTACAGAATATGTAGGCTCGTTCACACAACATGCACACAGCACAGATGTGCCTGCACACATGTGCACACACCACAGGCATGTTGAATGTATACATGTGAAAGTTACGTCTTTTTGGTAATGTATGTTCAGGAGCACACCAAGATCCTTGTGGCTGGTCCATGGTGCAACCAGTCAGCTGTGTATACTTGTGTGTTTGATGGCAAACATGTGGCAGCTTCTCTGCTGCAGCCAGGTGTTCTTCGCTGTTTTACTCCAGGTGAGTATCATTTGTTGCTCAACACCCACACCCACACACCCACACATGCGCTGACTGACTGACTGAAACCAGTTTATTGTCAGATTAACTCATGGTTGTACTCACACACACACACACACACACAACACACACACACACACACACACACACACACACACACAATTTATAAGATGGGTATCTTTTTCTTCTTTATATGTTGATTTTGGTGTGGGTTTTTTCTTTTACCCAATTAATTTTTACTGTATAGTTGGTATGTTTGATGTTCTGCTTTTAACTTACACATGCATGCATGCAGAGCATTGTTATCTGAATTTTGGAAATTATAAGATGTGACCTCTGAAAAACAACAACAATAAATCAAATGCAGTGTTGCCTGTTTCAAGGTGAGGGGTTCATATCTTTACTGAATTAATGTTTTAGAGGATTTTTATGTTCCCTCAGTTAGAAATGTTTCTCTTTTTCATAACTTCTCCCACACTAAGAAAAGGGTTCCTCACATCTTGTAAAAAGATAAGTGAGGGTAAGCTGTTACTGTTAGACAGAAGAAGCTATTTATTGTGACATTAGAGTCATGAAAAATGAACCTTGTGACATGTCAGTTTAACTTATGTGTGTTCATTTTGATTGACACAGCAGTAATTTGCACTCCCTGTTTTACTGTTAGACAACCCTGTTTGTCCCGCAAATCATCTTATTTTTCTGGACTGAAGTGTGGAGTTGTTTCTGATTTCTTTCATTTCTAAGGTGAAATGATGAACAGGACAAATCCTGTAAGGCTTTTGCACCGTCTGGTTAAATTTATCTTCGGACTTGCATCGTCTGGTTGATATATTTAAGCTAATCTACAGTAGTTCTATCAGGTCCTGTATGGTTCAGTTAGTCTTCTACTTTTCCACATGAATGTATTTGTCCCGTGCTTAATCCTGTGTCACAGCATTTTGAACATTATGTGCTATAAATTCAAGGATGCTAGGTCAAACAAGAATCGAGAGGACTCATTCATCAAGTCTGATGCTCCCTTAGCTGCTTGCTCACTTTCTTCCAAGATTAAACAAGTCTTGGAATCTCATCAGGATGCTAGGTCGAGAGGATGGGAAAAAAAAAGAGCTCAGACTGGGAGAGGCCAGCTGATGATCTGTCATCATCTTCTCATTTCACCAGGGCATGTTATAATCATTACTGTTGTTAGGAGTACTTAGGTAGCACCTAACCTTGGTTAGAGATCAAACTCAAGCTCTTTATAATCCACACTCACATTTACTCAAAAGGCTCTCTGCTTTGGTAGACCCGACTTAAGAGCTGCCTGCTGGTGCTACATTCAGTCATTCCTGTCATGTCATTCACTTAATCATTCAGCTTTCATCCTTCTGTCGATTTCTCATGTGGGGTGCAGGCTATGTGTAACATGTCATCCATAACAACGGCCAAACAGTCCTTTTCTTCTAAAAGTTAGAGATAGGATTTTACATGTGTGCAATATACATTGTGTGCATTCACACATGAAAACTAGGTTTATTGTCCCATTTGAATGACTTTTGGGAAATGGGGTCAGAAAAAATCTTAACTCTGAGGAAAAAAAATCATCACGTACCAAATCAGACAAAGATTTGAACCCACAGTCCCAGGATCACCAGCCTACATGTGTATGTGTAGAGTCCACTGATTGGGGAGGTTTACTTGTACCAGCTTGGTTCAGTCATCCATCACTACTACAGTACAACCACAACTGCGTAATGCACCCACTGACAACTGAGAGTTAATATTCATTGTTTTCCTGCACGGGGATGGTCCCGTCTCAGTCCTAGTCTTGCTGTTTCCTCCAAGCTGTAATACTTTCCCCTGGGTCTTGTTGGAGAAGTGGCAAATGACTCCACACTGGACAGTCTTTAGTTTGTGTCAGTGCTGAGTAGGGAGTCACAAAAGCAAGTCGTGATAGTTGTTTGACATACTGTCAGTTTTCATTTACTTCTTCCCAGTATCTTTCAGTTTCTTTCCCTCCAGAGACTCTTGTTGGTCAGCTTTTTTTTTTTTCTCCACATCATCTTGCAACTAGCTGTCTTCTCTGTTTTGTTTGAAATGGTTGAAAGATAACACAAGCTGGTAGGTCACTGGGAGTCAGAAGTCAAGGAACAGGGCTGGTTTACTGTGTGTGCTATGAGAGACGGTGGTTGAAATAGGTCTGTCAGTGACAGATGCTGCGATGAGCACAAAAGGCAAAATAGGCAGATGATTGTTGTGTGTAAAATAACAGCATGCAATAACCTCAGCTTTTAGTTTCACTCAACGAAACTTTTAGCTGAATATTCTTTGTCAGTTTATTCTTTTTAACCCCTTAATTGAGAGTACTTATGTGATTATACTATGTCATTTTCTGTATCTGTAGTTGATTTACGCTTGATTTGTGTGTCTGTGTGGTGTGTGTGTGTGTGCGCGCGCATGTGTACATGTGTGTGAGTGTGTGTGTGTGTGTGTGCATGTGTGTGCGCTTAGAATTAGAATTAGTATTTTATCATGTTTTTCAGTAATATGCGCTTTGGGCTCTTGCGAGGTGAAAGCGCTCTATAAATATCCTTTTATGTTATATTATTACGTTGACTATAGCATGTGATCTGCAGCACCCATAGATTTTTCCACCTTTGTTTCAGAACATAAGTCAGGACACGTGAGCTTGCAGGTGGCAGAAGATGGTGTGATCATCTCAGACAGCCAGGTTTTTGAATTCCGTGATCATGATAAACCTCAGAGGATACAGTCAGAGCAGCTGGCTCCAGCACAGGCTGACTGGTTTGATATCCCCAGTAAGTATCTCGAGGAAGAAATAACTTGTTTTTCTGTGCAGTTTATCTTCAGATGGAACTTGTTTTTGTGTGCAGTTTATCTTCAGGTGGATGTCTTGTCTATTTCATTTATGTTTTCTTTTTCTTGGTATGTGTGTTTAAAGATGTGCTTGTGCTTGCACACATGTTTGTTTTTTGTAAAAGAGAGAGAGATTGTAAGAGACTTTTTATTCTTGATAGAGATTGTATCATGTTTTTCTAAAGGGTGCGTTTTATGGCACATGTTTATGGATGTGTTTGTATGTGTATAGTAAATAGAGATTGCATCATGTTTTATTGGATGGTGCATTTTATGGCACATGTTTGTCGGTGTGTTTGTATGTGTATGGTAATCTTAATCATAGATTTTTTTTTCATTTGAAATCATGGAGGAACCAGGAAAAAGTTGTAAATCTAGGTTTGTGGGGCATTGAAGATATTGACTACTGTGACTTTGTCCTAATGCCTACTTTGGCTGTCCTATTGCAGCTTCTCAGTTGACACACCTGTTGCTAGACAGACTGGGAGAGCTGCAGCGTCGTTTCATCTCTGGTGACAAGTCTCCGTCTCTTTGTTCAAGACAGGTAATAAGAAAATAAAACTCCCTGTTTGTAATCTGCTCAGACATGGCAACTCTTGGCTTTTTTTTTTTTTTTAAAGATAAGGAAGTTCTTGCTATGAACAATTTTAGGAGGAATAGGTTACTCAAAATGACCATGTTTCAAACTGAAGTGAATGGAAGAGAGAGTGTTTGATTAAACAGATATCCATTCAGCATTTATGTGAAGCGTGTCCCTGAATGCTAGCATATACTGTATTCATGTATACTGTCAAATGTGAGTTTAGAATGCTTCAAATTTATTGTCTTTGGTATGGAGATTTTTCCCTCAGCGTTAACATTGGTTTTGACTCCATTTCCCACACAGTCCTTTGAACGAGACTATAAACCAAGGTTCCGTGTGTGAAGACATGCATAGCATCTTGCACATAAAATCCATCACCAACTTTTGGAAGAAAAGGTCAGTTTGGCATTGATATGGATGACGCGTTTCACATAGCATGCACCTTCCCCAAAGGTGGAGTATGGCTGCCTTAATGGCGGGATAAAAAAAAAAAAAACGCCATACACAGAAAACTCCACTCCCTTTGTTGGGTAGATGGGATGCCTGTCTATACAGGGAATGTCCGCAGGAGTATCAGCCTGCGTACGCAAAAAAAAAAAAAAAAAAAAAAAAAAAAAAAAAAATCTAGGATACCAATATGGAGCAGAGTAGCATGCAGCTGAAGAGGAGGATTTTCATCAAAACCTGGTCCTGAGCAGATGGAATGAATCGGGAGAAACAAAAAAAAAAAATCAACACTTCAACTAGCAATTTTTTACAACCTTTTTAGCTGCCAGTTTATTAGATTTTTCTTTTTTTTAAGTTATTAGAAAAAAAAAAGGTGAAGTTTCCTGTAGCCTGTTGGCCATAGGGACAGGGAACTGGTCGAGGTTCACTGTGTGGAGGGCATGGATTGAAGGAACATGGAGGTCATCCCTCCCCTTTTAATGATTTTAGCCTTCCCTGAACTGAATCATTTACCCATTAACTGTTGGATGGACAGAGAGGCATTTCAAGCACGAAAAAAAAAAACAGACCCTTGTAGTGGTTCAAACTCAAAATTGTTTGCTTCACAGGCAGTACTCTAACATTTGACTGTGCTCCCTGTCTTTTAGATATGATATGTGCTAAAACTCTCAATTTAACACTTTAGAGCTCCAGCCGAACAGAAAACAGAGATAATGTTTAGAAAAAAATTACCAGTAAATATAATTTTACACCTACTTTTGTGTAGAAATCTGGTAGTTTATGTAGTTTGATATGCAGGTGTCTTTGTGTTGTTTCTTTATAAATGACCATTAGGATCACTTGTTTGCACAGGTAAGCTGAAAAAAGAAAAAAATTCCAAACGTCAGTGTGAACTAACCGGACTATGGTCCCCTAACTCCTGCCGCTTTTAAGTTAGAGTGGATATCAGATGCTCTGACATCTGTATTGGTATCAGTTTAACTTTGCCTTGACTGGCTTGATTGACTCGGGTATATCAGATAGACTGTTGTCTATTTCTGTGACTTATCCTTGCTCGATATAAAGTACTTGCAAAGGGTGGCTGTTGAACCTAAAGCCAGTGGCTCTAAGCACCATGTCTGAACAGCAGTGTTTCTCCACGTATCTAGTATGGAAACCAAACGGAGCCATCCTTGCTGGTGAAGGGCAGACATTCGCAAATTGGATGGATCTGCAGATAAAAGGTTGAATTTGATGCGAGGGGGAAAAGAGAGAGAAGTTCAGTGTAGGAACAGTGTTTTTGATGGTGGTGGTTGTCTTTGTTGGTGCTGCACTTGAGGGTATATTTTTTATATATATTTTTTTTTTTTTTAATGAACTGTTGATTGTGTGCAGCTCTCATTTCTTACACGGCACTGGCTGGTGTTAATATTTATTCAAACTGATAAAATGTGTATGTAATACATGTTTAGAATAATAAATTACATGTGTGAGAGTAGAGTGATGGGAAGGTGTTTGGAAACAGTGGGAAGATGCTGTTGAAGCAAACTTATTGGTAAAAAATTTACATTGCTTACAACGCGGCTAGGACTGAATGAACAGCGACATGTATAGATGCGAATGACATATCTGTATCTGTGTGTGACAGAGCCCAGGTGAAGAATACTGTGAGTCCAGCCTGGTGTCCCATGTGGAGCTGTTGGCCAAGCAGCAGTGGAGCACAGACCACATGTACTTGAAGGCTGGCCGCAATGGTTTGACACTCCTTCATCTGGCCTCTGCGCTTGGCTTTGCCAAACTCATCAGTGCCCTCATCAGGTGGAGGTTGGTGGCCAGTCTGGCACATTGCTTTCAGTGAACAACACAAGGAGGAAACTGTTACTCCTATTGTGAACAGTTGCATATACATGCTGCTAATGCTGTTTGCAATTACCATTCATATGGCACACATGCAGGAGGGATACAGAACAAATAAGGAAGCTTGTCCATGTACTCTGAGCGGATGCATTCATATAGCAGCAACATTACACTTCGTTTTGTCTCTTGGAGCTGTTCTCCATTAATCCTTTTAGACCTGAAATAGTGACTGGCTGTGTAACCTCCCCAACCTGCCGTGTTTGAACTGTTCAGTTGGAAGATATTGGCTGCTGAACATGAACTTGCGTACTCTGGATTGGTCAATACAAAGACACACAGCTACAGAAAAATAAATGTATGTATGTACATGCATACATGAATATGCGCATGTCTATATGCAAACATACAGACCAGGGAAAACAGGATCACAGGGAATCAAATTCCAAGTCTGTGTTCTTGTGTTCATGGTCTGCCTGTTCAGACCATACATGGCCGTGCTGAATGTTGATGGTGTGTGTTCACTGCTGATATTCACCATACATTGCCGCGCTGAATGTTGATGGTGTGTGTTCACTGCTGATATTCATTTTCAAACACCATCATGTTACTGCTGATGTACATAACAAAAATGATTTAGTACAGAATTAGGGGTACAAGTCTGTGTGTCACTGAAAATCTAGAACAGTTATGTCAGCCTCGCATCAACAAGATTACGTTCTGGTGTTTTGAGAATCAGCAAATTTCACAGCAAATTTTACATTTCCTGGGAAACTTTACATTTCCTAGAGGCTAGTTCAGAAGCAATAAAGTATTTATTGGTCATCTTTCTTTACAATTCTTTTTTGGACATTGATAGAAAATGAAAGAGATATTCTGAAAGAACTTGTTAGTAACTTTCCCAGGCATTCTGTTGATTTTCAATGCAGAAATCATATAAGCACTGTCATGATTATCTGTAGAAGCTCTTAAGTGGGGAAAGTGTCAGCTGTTAGAAAAAGTTATTCCCCCCTCAAGCCATGGGTCATCTATACTCAGTAGTAACGCGAGAGAGGAAAATCAGAGTAAATGACAAAGTACCTCCTGTATTATGAAAGTCGGAACAAAAGACACAGTTCCTTGGACTTTATGGAAAAAGGATTTTCACAGCTATTCGAATTGGTGAAAACCATCTGCATGAAAGCTGGAAATCGGATTGGCAAGATGGACTGTACAAAAAAATTAAATCAGATCAGTGTAGCTGGTGCAAATGCCATGTGATCAAAAGTAAGCTTGAATAATTTTTGTGTTTTGATTTTTAAATCTTTGTTTACTCAAGATTGCGGCCTGTTGTTAAGATGATGATGTATTGTTCCAGGAGTTGTAATTGCAGTCCTGCCTTGGAGATTGAGGTGGATGCCCAAAGTGTGGACAACCAGGCCTGCACTCCACTGGTAAGTTCTGTCCCCTCACTAGACAAACAGAGCACTGGGTGTGGCTGCGTCTTTGATCTGTATTTCATGGATATCGGAAGCTTGTCACATGCAAGCACAAAATACTAGTCTTAATACAGGAACTGTCAGACAGTGCTGTCCAGTCAGCAAGTTGTGCAGCATGCCATATTATGTTGTACCGGTTTGAAGCTATTGCTCTACACAAGTCGGTACTGAAATGATACAAGGTTAAGGTCCAAAGAATCCAAACAAACATACGAAACTTACTCTCTGACTTGCACAAGAGGTTGTATGTATTGTGGGCATTCTACACCCCGCAGAATCTGTGCCTGTAACACAACTGAATGAAAAGAAAAATGTTTGTAGGCTTGACAGTCACATACCTCAATTTCAGATTTGCTCGTTCTTCATTGTTTCCCAAGCTGGAGCGCATTTTCTTTCACCAAGTCGCATTTTGATTGGCTATTGTACCCTGCTGAATCAGATCTCTGAAACAGACCAGACCAGTGCAACATTACAGAATGATTGGCTGACATGACTTTATTTAGACTGCATGCAAATGAGAAAATTGTGTGACTATGCTGAGTGGCATGACTTGGCATAATTATAACCTAGCCCAAACTAGTGGAGATAGAGAGAGTGTATCTTCATGTTGAATCTTAATAAAGATTTTGTGTCTTTACGAAAAAGAAATGATGTGCACAGATGTGGGCCTGCGCCAAGGGACAGATCGACGCAGCACTCACCCTGTACCATTGGAACGGAGCAGCAGTCGGGGTGTGCAACAAAGACGGGCAGCTGCCCCTAGCTCTGGCCCGACAGCGCGCGGACACCACAACCTGGCCACACAGGTGGAGCAGCTGGAGCAGGCTCATTTCAAAACCCCTGCACCAGCCCCTGCCAAGGTGGGTCTGTTCTTTTACAACACTTCAGGCAATGTAACCAACCATAGCTGCAGAAGTGAAGTGTCAGGTTGATGATGGGGAGGTCAGGAACGTTTGTGAACACAGTTAAGGCAAGCAGCCCTAGCCGTGAGCGTTGCAGCAAATGCAGCATCCGTGGCAATCTGATATGGCCCTTTGCGGTTGGGTGGGCTGTAAGCAAACATTACCTTACCAGACCTTACCTATCCATGGCAATAACACAGTTGTTCCCACCACGAGCAGAAGAAGAAATGGATGGTTGTGAAGCTGAAAATGGTTGGTCAAAAGTTAGCACAACAGTAGAATGGCTGTTGGTTCAGAAGCAAAACTGTGTGAGCTTGTTTCTGCTATTTTGTTAGACTCGTAGATTAAACATTAGGTTACATGATCTTTTAGTATTCATTCTGGTACAAAAATGTCTTAAGGCCTGTAATATTTGAGTTGTTCCAGCCTTTTCAAAATCATAAGTCAGCTGATTTGAAATTTTTTATTTGCAAGTAATTTGGGGGGAAAAATACTTTGTTTCTTTCCTAGATTTTCTGCTGTTGCTGCAGCTGATTTTTGTTATTTAATTTACACTGTAAGTACCAGCAATGTACAAGAAAATGGCAGTTCAGAGCTCTTAAATTGTAAGACATGTACAGCTTCGATTCTGTTTCCCTCCAAAGGGCCTTATGCGACACCTGGACGTTCCAGCTAAATTTATCAGCCTTTTAAGCTACTACCTGCTTTCTAATGCAAATGTTGGTGACATTTTTCTAGACTGAATTAGACTTCCATGTATGGTTTTGTGGTTGGGTGTTTCAAACCATGGTATACACTTTAACATCGATATCCATACATTCAGGTCTAGGAGTAAAGATCTTTTATGTTGATTAATATTAGCTTGTCTGATTCCTTGGTCTTCCATGTTTCTCCATCACCATTCACCTCCCATCCTTCCCTTGCATCTTACACATGCATGCACATGCGTTCTCACAAAAACAAGGACGTGTCCGATCAGTGCACAAGTATACATTCATTAATGCATTTGTGTGTACTGTAGCTTCACTGCCAAAATCCTGGAAAGTTGTCATTTAATATTATATAAGACCTAAGAGACTCCGGTGTTAAGTATTCTGATTTGGGGGAATGAAACAAACAAATAAAACAGCAGTCAGTATGTTTTAACCAGTTCTTTTATTATGTGTGTCACATGAACTTTTCAGATTCGATGTCAGAATACAGAGTCTTCAAACAACCCTCCCCCTGCGAATGTGGAATCCAGCTCTGTGCCCCAGCCCATGTCGCCTGAGACGGTCAAGTTGGAGCATTTGGATGGAGACACTAACCAAAGCAGCCAGCAGTCACAACCCATGCAAACATGTCAGATGGGGTCATCTAACGCTAATCCTCTGCCTCCCTTGCCCCCACCACCATCGGCTCCAGCAAAGCTTATCAGGCGATTCAGTGAGCAGGTTAGGGCTTTTTTATTGAAAAGCTAAGAGAGACAGTTTCTGGTTTATTTATCATGTCTTTGTATATGATTTAAAAATACATAAAACTTAGAACCTGTTTTTTTTTTCCCCAACAAGTTTGTGCAAAATATGTCTTTATTTGATTTCAGTCACCTTTTCATGTAAACGCATCTGACAGTGTTCCTTTGTTATCACTGTTCATGAGATGTGCAGGTTGTTCATGAGAAACTGTTTGTATGTTAGGTCATCAGTCCTAGTGCTACGTCATCTCACCACCCTCTGAGCAAACGCTATTCTGTGGATCTCCTGACATCCTCTGACTCCAACGGTACCACTGCCACCATCTCCACCTCTGCCTCCCACATGCGCGACTCCACATCTGAGCCCCGTTTGCCGCTGAAGTCGGAAATAGACATGGATGGATCATGTCACGAAGGCCGAAAGCAGCGTGTGCCCTCTCTGACCTTTGATTTGGAACCGGAGGGTTCGCAGGTTATGAAGAGGAAGGTGGCAGGACCTGACCGACTGTTCCTGTCTCCGCTGGACCGAGGTCAGCTGCCGATGGACACAGGTCAGCTTTGTTGTGAGGAACATTGGAAGCTTTCTTTTTTTATGCACGCACAATGGCAGGGTGTTGCAAGGTATTGTTAATAAGGGACAGTTTTATAGAGGTGCAAAATGGTAGTTTGCTAGCATTTTCTCACAGCAAGCAGCAAGAGATTTGTAAGGGAAATGGGCCAAGAAATGGGTACCCACACAAATTCTTATTGACTGGAAGGCCAGTTTTTCTAAATCCTTGTTTGGTTAAGTACACTTACTTCGTCAAACTTTGGCAGCTTACAGCTAGTTTACCAGCTTTATTTTGGGTAAGACAGGACAAAGACTTCCCATTAGGCTGACTTTGGTTTTTTATCCCACAGCGCCTAGTTGTGGTTGCTTCCTTTCATTATAGCCAAATGCTGAATGTGGACAACCTGTCAGGGTTTGGTTCTGCCTTGCCTTTCAGATTTCTTTTTTTTTTTCTTGTTCAGATGACGCAGTTGTTAAGTTTGTTCCATGTTTGTGTGGCTCTAACCCACTATTTAGTATTGATCAGGTTAGCATCAGCTTCAGTTGTGTAGGCCATGAATGAAAGGAAAATGGCTCCGCACAGTAGGGCTGAAAGTATAAGACAGTTTCACTCGGTACTGCATAAGCCATGAACATTTGCCCATTAAACGGCTGTCAGTCAGCTCTGTCAGGCCGAAGTTTTGTGGCAAATGCAGTCATAAGATAGTCACGTGACGCCCACCCTACTTCCGATTACGGAAGATGCCGAAGATTGTGTACCGTCCGTCATTCACTTCGGCCTGTCGCCCAAGCAAGATAAGTCTTGTGCTCTGTCTCGCCTATACTTTGCCTTTGTGTAAAGATTGCTGTGTTTGCACTCTGTACTCATTTATCTGTGGCTTCCGCTTATATCTTGACGTGTGAGGTTATCGGATGGGCTAGCATTCTAACCTTATTTACTGAAATTTTCTCGCGATCGTGGTGCTCCCGGTTCTTGTCTATTTGCGTAACCGGTTCGAGGTTGATCGGCATTTCCATCGCCACGTCCATCGCGTTTTCTCTGCCTCCCTTTGTCCATCGGCCTTGCATTCTCACTCGCCTTTACGGCCTTTTCGCCCCTAAATTCCGATTTCTATCTCGCCGTTACTTGTACCACGATTCCACTATCTCATCTGCGACGATCGCGGGTCGGTTTCGTCGCCATCTTGTTTTGCGCCGGTCTTCATCCTTGTCGCACCAGCTTTCTAGCCCACGCTATTACACGTGGTTTGTCGTTCGGAATTTGCTTCCTACACTTGTTTACACCCCTCCCATTCATTTGCCGCATTTTTCGATCGGCTTCGTGCGTGGCGATCGCATCGCCCTTCGGCATTGCTGTTACACGTGGCGTTACTCAGCACTTTGGGTTCACGCCACGGCCGTTGCTCACGCACGGTTTCGTTCATCGCTACTGCGTTTTCTGTCACTGTGCGAGCTTGTTTACTTTTATATTTCCATTGTGTTATATTGCTATGGTGTGCGCACGCCTGTATACCCTCCTCGATCGACCGTCGTGTTACGATCGTGTGCTCCGGTTTTTGCTCGGCGCCATTGCCCAAAATGGTGAAGGACTCGGTTGGGCCGAGCAGCTCTGACGTTCAGAGTTCGCTCGCTTTCCCGGAGGACCAACGAGTTGGTTCCAACTCCGAGCAGACCGTTCTTCCCGCGGGAGAACGGACGGCCGCGGTAGTTGGAGACGACCTTCCCGCGAAGGGGACGCGGGACTCTCCCTCCTCTACCCGACCGCCGGACGCACGAACGTTGCGTTCGAAAGCTACTAGGCAATTGGCTGCTATTTCCAAATGCTTATCGTTCACCCTGCCCAGAAAATCAAAGGGCAAGGCCCCACTTAGGGACCCACTCAAGTCTAAGCATCCAAGCGGGATTCCGCTTCTCCTCCAGCCACCCTGCCTTCTAGCTTTCCTGCGCATAGTCAGACATCCGTTTACTATGCCCAGTCACGCGACCCTCGGCCCCCCGGGGACCTTTGCCCGGACAGGCACGGGTGACGGTTTTGGACTGGAACCTCCACCCGTCACTCGCATTTATGAGACGCGCGGGTCCACGTCTCCCCCCCCCCATCTGGACTCGCCGTCTCACGACGCTCTTCCCCACCGTGCACAGGTGCAGCCAACACCCCCCTGCACGAGGAGCGTCCCGTTATCTCCGGACGCAGTTTTATGGCCACGTCTTGGCAAGACCATGCACATGACCATAACTCTGGGCGTATGGGAACACCGAGTGCCTCCACCGGTTTGTGAACATACACAAGGACGGCCGATCTACCCCGCTCGCCCGTCGCAGGTTCC
>JADBJO010003460.1:235000-243471 GCA_016801955.1 Conus betulinus | reverse complement strand
CACCAAACAGAAAGAAAGGGCAAAATGATTGATGGTGCCGACAAAAAAAAAGAAAAGAAAAGAAGAATAAAAGCAATAATCGGAACAAGCGGGGGGAGGGGGGGGGAGGGGAGGGGGGGGGGGGGGGGGTGTTTCAGGAGAGCCACACAAAACCAAAGAGCAGAGAGAGAGAGCGAGAGAGATACCTCCAACACCAAACACTGGTGAATGTAAAACAACCACCAAAACAAAAGTTATAAGAAGAAGAATAATAAGACTAAGAGTAAGAAGAAGAGGAAGAAGAAATACGACGCGTTGAAAAGCCCTAAAACCAAGAAAAGAACATTAAATGTAAAACAACATCAAATTCACCTAAGAAAACTGCGAATGTGAATAGAAAAAAAAATGCACAGTAAACTACTGGCCAACTACAACTAAACAGAATACCACTCTATACGATTACCCGTTGATATGATTCCGGCCTGCACCATCACTGTAACGGGGATTGCCAGCTCGCCGGTAATTTATATATTATCGGTCCGGTTCCTGCAGGCGCGGCTGTCCAATCATCTCTGGGGGATCCACAAAGTAAAAGCCGTCCGTGGTGGCGCTCCACACACCGAGCTGTATTAATATATAGCTGCATTCAGTGCGTGTGCCCCCGTATCACACCATACACAGTTGGAGAATCGCTTTGCTAAACTCTTTGGGGTAACAACGTTTTGTAAACTGCTGATATACCAGAGAGAGAAGTAGAGAGAGAGAGATAGAGAGATAGAGAGAGAGGAGAGAGAGATAGAGATGGTAAGAGGAGAATACCGAGAAGAGGTAGAGAGGATGAGAATAGGAAAAGAGGAGAAGAGATAGACAAGAGAGAGGAAGAAGATGGGAGAGGAGAGGAGAAGGGAAGAAGGAGAGGAGGTCAGGGATAGAGATAGAAGAGAGTTTAAAGTAAAGGAATCAGACAGTTTTGTGAGGAAAGTTTTACAAACTGGTAAAACGACAACGGGCCATCACAACCATAACAGCACACCACACGAAAAACACGCAAACAGGGGCGTCCGCAGCAGAGAGAGAGAGGAGAGAGGAGAAGCGAGGAGAGAGAGGAGAGAAAGAGATGGAGAAGAGAGTTTAAACTCAAACAAAGTTTTTGAGGACAATTTACACCACACCCACACACACACACACAACGCGCGCGCGCGGCAGCGAATGAGAGAGAGAGAGAGAGAGAGAGAAGAGGAGAGAGAGATAGAGAGAGAGAGAGAGGCAGACAAGAGACATATAAGGGGGGGATTTACTAACAGTTTTTGTTGACAGTTTACAAACTGTAAAAACGGGATCACACACACACACACGCACACAACACACACACACACACACACCACACACACACACCCACACACACACACACACACACACAGAGAGAGAGGTTTACTAACAACTTTGTGTACAGTGTTGTAGACTGTAAGTCATCAGAAGGAGAGATGCATATTGGTTTCATCAAAGCACGTTAATTTCATCAATGCATGCTCGCTTCATCAACGCATGTTGGTTCATCAACACATGTTAATTTCATCGCCGCATGTTGGTTTCATCAACACATGTTAATTTCATCAACTCATGTTTGGTTTCATCAACACATGTTAATTTCATCAACGCATGTTGGCTTCATCAACACATGTTAATTTCATCAACACATTTCGCTTCATCAACACATGTTAATTTCATCAACACACGTTCGCTTCATCACCGCATGTTCGTCGCGCTGAAGCTGTACAGTCGAGTTGTCCATCGACGGCGAGTCCTGTAATACTTCGTACGTCACCATAATCGATCTTAACTGTCTCCATCATAGAATCATTCTAGAATTGCGAAATAAAATGTGAATACTATGACTGCTTGTATTAATGATCCGATCGAGGCAGCGAGAGCAAAAGCGACACTCTCAGAAAGTTTCCCCTATCACGAGAGAGAAATAGGAAAGGTGGCACCGGGAAGGACGAAACGAGAGGCCACTGTGTTATCTAACTCTACACCCAATACCAAGAGAACAAAACTACATCAAGGTAGACAGCAAATGACGATCTTCATTTCAGAAGACATCAAGATTCCTGTAGACCAATATCCGGAAATAGTTTTGACAGAAGGACAAAACAAACTGCTTTTAATAAGCACCACACAAATCCATTCCACGAACAATCCACTTTGAAAACTATTAATGTGTTATGGACATCTGTCATAGTCTTTACCAGGGCTGTCGAACCTTAACTGGGGGGTGCGAGTGTCCAGAGACGGTTGACCACTGCGCATTTTGGGGTTCAACAACGTCATCTCACCCACTTTCCTCTGCGGTGTGTTTCCAGTCAAAAATTGGAGTTCTCTCCGTTATGGCACAGGGCCTGATAAAAGCCGTTAACCAGCCGGCCAGCCACTGGAGCAGTGCACATATGCTAATTAACGCTCTCCTGCAATAGAGATTAGAAACAGCAATTTTTAGTTGTACGCAACTTGACAGAGAAGTTGTTGCTGTATTGCAGAGTCAGTCAACACCCCTTCTCACCCCCACCCCCCACCCCTTCATTTATCCCGCTTTGCAACCTATCTCCCCCCCCCTTACTGTCCATCATCTTCCTCCTCCTCCACCTGCCCTTCCCCCCCCACACTCCCCCCCCCCCCCCCCCCCCCCCCCCCCCCCCCCCTCGTGAAACGTGAAATTGCTTAACCATCACGTACTGGTAACTCGTTCCGTGGATTCATCATTCCTCCGTCGACACCTACACCAACAATGCGTCTGTCCTATTCTGTGGAACACGGCTAAGTCGGTCTGCTCGACACGCGATATCATCTTACCCAAACAACCGTATATTTTCCCAGTCTAAAAGCAAACCCTCTGACAGGTAAGGTGAGGTCAAGGTACTAAAACCAAGGTCGGTTTCTGGAAAGCAGCATGCGAGAAAAAAAAACATACAGGTATGCACACAAGCCTGGTAGCTTCTCTCCCAAACAAACCCAGGGTACAAAACTCTAGCAATGAAGGCTGGCCAATTTTTTTTTTTTGGTTTTTACGAGCATTTTTTTTTTTTTTTCTTTAGATACGGCTGCTGTTAGTTCACGCGCGCAATAATACAGCCAACCGTGTTTGTTTTAAACCCGCGTGGGCTTGTTTTACACCGAAAGTCGGAACACCAACCAAAATTCACGCATACGCTGTCAACAACGCTAAAACATTTACAACACGGTTACGGCTCCAATGAAGAGAAGACATCACAGAAAATGGTTTTAGCCTTCGCGATCACGGGACCGTATTCATTTGACCCCACACACACACACACACACACACACACACAACACACACCACACCACACACACACACACACACCACTGCATATATGTCTGTGGTAACGGGGGAAATCTGAAGCAGCAAAACTGAAACAACTACAGTGTTCCTTTCCCTCTTCTTCTTCTCTTCCTTTTTTCACATTCATACTTAATTCGATCTACCCACCCAATGGAATCCACAAGCTTTCCCTCTGTATTGCTGAGCCAGAGTCCTGGTTCCAAGTCCTGCTATAGTCTCCCCTCTCAGCTTGGAAAGTAGAAGACAATCATTTGTCGGCCTGACTAACGTTTGAAGTGCTAAGAACACGCAGTTTCAGATTGGCAACAATGACTGTATTCTTCTTTTAGACTTGACAGCGGTTCAAACAAAACAAAACAAAACAAACAAACAAGTTTCAACTTAAACAGCACATAATTCTTCGAATGATATATCAAGAACACCACAGCTCTAGACTTTCCATTTGCGTGTGTACAAGACGAAGAACGATGCTATCACACTTGTACAACGATCATACGGTCCATTGGCCATGTGGACCAGCGTATCGGACCATATCAAGTCCTCTGTTTGATATCAGTTTAGGAAAAAAAAAGAAAACTAGGTTGGGCACCTGGCTAAAATAATCGCAATCAAATAACCCTTGCTAAAGTAAATCCGCACTTGAATAACCTTGCTAAAACAATTCGAAAATCCAATAACCTTGCTAAAGTAATCCGCAATCGAATCACCTTGCTAAACTAATCCGCAATCGAATCACCTTGCTAAAATAATCCGCAAATCGAATAACCTGCCTTCAATAATCCGCAATCGAATAACCTTGCTGAAATAATCTGCAATCGAACCAGCTTGCTTAAATAATCCGCAATCGAATAACTTCGCCAAACTAATCTGCAATCGAATCAGCTTGCTAAAATAGTCTGCAATCGAATAAGCTTGCTAAAATAATCCGCAATCGAATCCCCTTGCTAACATAATTTGCAATCGAATAACCTTGCTAAAATAATCCGCAATCGAATCACCTTGCTAAAATAATCCGCAGTCCAGTCACCTTAGTAATAATAATCTGCAATCGAATCACCTTACTAAAACAAGCTGCAATCGAATCACCTTGCTAAAACAATCTGCAATCGAATCAGCTCGCTAAAATAAATCCGCAATCGAATCACCTTGCTAAACTAATCCGCCAGGAAACTGTTGAGGAGGGAGGGAAAGAGAGGAAGGGGTGGGGGGTGGGGTGTGGTGGGGGTGGGATAGGGAGGCCGATGGACTGACATCGAAACATTGCAGGATGAGACAGGGAAAACTGTTCGCACAGATCCAGCCGATAGGGGAGCATGTCAATATGTCAAAGGGTCTGTATGTCACCGTGTCTGTTTATGTCACTCCGTGTCTAGATGTCACCGTGCCTGTATGTCACCGTGTCTGTGTATGTTACCCAGTGTCCCTGTTTGTCACCGTGTCTCTTTGTCGCCGTGTCTGTATGTCTAGCCATAGTGCTAACCAAACCTAAAATAACGCTTACCAAAACCCTGACTCTAACACACAGACACGGCTAACCCTCTCTGAAAAAAGAAGGGTGAACACACAGACACGGGTCACACACACACACACACACACACCACACACACACACACACACACACACACACAACAACATATATATATATATATCTATATATATATATATATATATATATATATAATATATATAAAACCCACACATAAATAAAACGGTGACATTATGAGATGACCCACCAACAGGACTGGAAGAACTTTGCTGAACACTTCATCAATGCGGCGTCCTAACGACTCTCACAACGGTAGAAAAGTAAGTACGAAACGGAAGAAAGAAAAGAAGAAAGAATAATAAGAAGAAGAAGAAGAAGAAGAAGAAGAAGAAGGAAGAAGATAGAAGAAGAAGAAGAAGAAGAAGAAGAACAACAACAACAACAACAACAACAACAACAGCAACAACAAGAACAAGAACAAGAAAATAAAGAATGAATTCACATGATTAGTTGAACAGAGCACCGTCACCTCTCTCAACCTCTAGTGCCAAAAATAAGGTTCAATCAAAGCACGAACGCACAGTGTCCACACACTCCCGTGCCTATGATAACAATCGCAGCCACGACACAAACAAACGGCCAATCTTTACATTCAGAACGAAACACGAAATTATTCCCCAAACCATCAACTACCCTTAACAGGTCATTCTCGCACCAGTCATGCTGATTGGGAATGATTCATGTATCTTTGGTCTCGGGAGATCGAACAATTATCAGTTTCATGGCATCGGCATCGAGGGTGGTTCCACACATCACCATTCCACCACGCGGACGTTTCGCAATGCCAATGCCAATCGCACTCGTGCGTGGAAGAAAACGCGCTCCCTCCCTTCCCTCTTCCGTGCCTCACGCAGATCATTACCAAACACAAACCCCATCAAGCTAAAGGCCTCTCTTTTAAAAAAAACAAAACAAACAAAAAAAAACCCAGATTGAGCACTGAACGTCTGCTTTTTCATGGATCAACGAGCCACACCACAAAAGAAAGGGGGAAGAAACCGTTGTGACAAATAGACCTGAATATCTTTTTTTTTTTTAACTTAAGGGAAGTGACAACGGGTTGTAGACTGGAGACGGTTTTTAAAAAAGAAAACAACGACAAGAAGAGACGTGGATAGTAGTAGTCTACAAGCCATACAACTGATGATAAATCACGAAGGCTAGCGGTTTGCGTGCACTTAATTTGGCATAGTCGCACGGGAATGGAACAGCCAGTATCAAACGTCAGTGCAGCAGCACCGTCGACATTGATTTCTTGACTCGCACCCCATTGTGGGAATCAGCCCTCTCATTTGGTCCAAGACTGGGCTCTAAATGTCTACTTTCAGTGGATTAATAGACCGAATTCGCTGTAGTGAATAGTTCTCCACAGGACATCAACTGGAGTCTCGCAAAAAAAAAAAAAAAAAAAAAAGGGGGGGGGGGGGGGGGGGGGGGGGGGGGGGGGGGGGGGGGGGGGGGGGGGGGGGGGGGCAGAAATCACGGAGACAAGAGTAGCGGGTTCAGATATACCTGACACGTTGACGAGGCAAAACTACCAGTACCGTCGTGCGCTTAAGAACACGACTGACGTTTAATTCATTTCGTTTTTCAATTAACCCGCGTGCTTTATGTATTGTCAAGGGTAGGGAAGTCATCTTAACACAGCCGAGAATCAATGATCAATTACAGTAGAGAAGTACAGTAGAAGTGTTCAAGCTGATTTTTGTATGGGAAAATATTAGCCGTGTCACAGAAAATTATCTCACCTTCATTTGTAAGCGCGCGCGCGCGCACGCACGCACGCACGCACGCACGCACGCACGCACACACACACACACACACACACACACACACACACACACACACACACACACTGGCATGCACGCAAGTGATAAGGATTGAAACAGTTGAGACAATTATTACATTCCCGTTTTTCAACAAACTCATAGCCAATGCCCACCCCACTCAAAGCCACCAGACTCTAGAACATCAAACAAATGAAAAGGAAGCGAAAACAAAACTTAAAAAAAAAAAAAAAAAAAGGCTTTTTAAAGACTGGTGCAAGTCTACACTAATTCTCCGCTTTGTGTGGATTGATTAACGTTTTTTTCCCATCAAAGTGTTCACGGTTTTGTTTGTTTGTTTGTTCTCGTACGTTACGTTCGTTTGTTCTTTCTCAAGAATCAGCTGAAGATCCGCATTGACCCGACTGATCAGAATCTCAATCAAATGTTGCCGTGTTTTAGCAATTGTTACTGGTGTAATTTTAACTTACGGTCTTCGCATCAATCTTTCAAGAGTCTGTAATACAAGTGGACGCCGAGACTAACCGGGGGGCTGCATCAAAACTGGTTGGAGACCATATTTCATAAAGATTGCACGCAAATGTGGAGAAGGTTCTGGCTTAACGATCTTTATTTACCTAAAATAAAAAAAAGTTGGCATTCTAAAAGGCGGCCGGGTGTGGGGAGACTAGGTAATGAAAGCAATCAGGAAACACACAGACACCAGACACACACACACACACACACACACACACCACACACACCACACACAACACACACACGGCTACATTCGTACACATAACCCACAACTGGGTTTACTCAAATTTCGAACGCCTTTTCTAAAAACATCAAAAGTAATGCAAAGAATGCATATGCCATTTTGAATGTAAAACTCTTCATTTAAGCAAAACGAAACTGTTCTGTGAGAGGAGTTTTTCGACCGTTCTTCGCCATTTTCACAATTCTTTTTTTGTACGGAAATCTACTGGTGATATATCAATTCTTTTTTACTATTGGAAAAAAAAAAATAAAAAAAAGTGGGGTTTACGAGGGGAAAAAAAAAAAGAAAAAAACAAGGGGAAAAAACCCAGAAGGACCGATTTCTTGAATTTTTAAAACCCCTTTATAGTTTGGGAAAGTAGCACACACCACACACACAAATCACACACACACCACACACGCGCGCGCGCGCGCGCGCGCGGCGCGCGCACGCACGCACGCACGCACACACACACACACACACACACATCACACAGACACATATCACAACACACACCACACACACATAAGCGCGCGCTGTGCACGCACATACGCACGCATGCACGCACACACATACATGCACGCACGCACGCACGCACTCACACACACATACACGTACACAAGCACACACACACACACACACACACACACACACACACACACACACACACAACACACGAGAGAGAGCGAGATGAGAGGAGTAGAGGAGAGAGAGGTGAGGAGAAAGAAGAGAGAGAGACCGACACGACAGGCGCCAGCAGGACAGACAACGACGGACGGACGAAGACAGAGACAGAAGGACGACGAGAAGAAGACGCTAGAGAGAAAGAGACCAGAGAGAGAGAAGGAGCAGACAGAAGACACAGACAGACAGACAGACAGGACAGACAGAGCAGGCAGACAGACAGAAACCAGAGAGACAGATAGGGACAGACAGAAGGACCAGGTCAGACAAACAGAGGACAATCGACAGACAGAGAACCCTCTTTACCATCAATCAAATGCACTCAGCGAAACCTAACGTGACCTGGCAAAACGAGAAAGGCATCACAAAATTTAACAA
>JADBJO010003460.1:225000-230000 GCA_016801955.1 Conus betulinus | reverse complement strand
TACACTGCATGCATGTCGTTTTTTACCAGCCTGCTCGGCTTATTGTCATTATTTTATTTCACATGTGCCACTTTCAGTATATTTCATTTACCCCAACTTATTCGTTTAATCTGCACATTGAATCGATCAGCATAGGGAGGGTACCGGGTGGCAGGATAATGGTGTTACAGCGAGGAGTATGGAAATAGGAGCTACATGCCTGGCTAAAATTATCTTGATACTCATCGGAATGAAATACCCATAAAATACGACACGGGGTATAAAAGGAAATCTGATACCCCGAGATGTAGGATTGAAAAAAAAAACGCGCGCGCGCGCGCACACACACACACACACACACACACACACACACACTAGTGACCTCCTGACCAATATTTCATTGAATAAGGAACCAATAAGGCAGGAAGACCATAAATCCGACAATACCGCCGCAGGTGCGTGAGCTCACCTAACGACGGTTATTTCGGTCATTTCAACGCCACATTGTGAACGATCTGCGCGCAGCCATCAAGATTACGAAACAAAAAGAGTGAGAGAGCAGACGACCCGTGAACGATCTGCGCACAGCGAGAGATTTCGCAACAAAGAAATAACCAAGTTAGCAGCAGAGTACGAAAAACCTGTCGTCTTCTACCGATAGAAAATGAGATTTGGACCAAGTCAAAATTGAATTTAAAAAAAAAAAAAAAGAAAAAAAAAAGCGCCTTTACAGTTAAACATACGCCATGCCAAAAACGATAGCGAAATTTCTAATGTTGATTTTTCTTTGTGTACTACAACCGAGTAAAGTTTGTGGACCGTTTTTCATATCTTCTTGCATGCGTTTCATGTGGCTGGCTTCCATCCTTTTTTTTTAATTTTCTTTTTGTTTCTGGTCGGCAGTTGGAAGCAGCAGGTCTAACGGATCTTTCCGTGGCGAATCCTAACGCCTAAATTCTATGACACTACCCGGTACCGTGTCGCAGCGATGCAGACCATGGATTTGTTCAAATCGCATTTCTTTCTTTCTTTCTTCCTTCCCTTTTTTCTAATTTCTTTTCCTTGATTTGTTTTTGATATTTGTCTTCATGACAAAAATACAATATTCTTTAGTTTGTTTTCTTGCTTGATGTGACTTTTAAACATTTAGTGAAGGGGAAGGGGGGTGACGGCGGAGGGAAGGTGGAATAATATACAAAATATGCTCATGCGGGAGAGCAGTTTATTTCATTACTCATTTTTTTTTTTTGTTTGTTCTCTTCGGGACTATCTTTAAGTCACAGAATGTTTAACATATGTCAAACTTAAAACTCAGTCATACATGATTCCCGATTCCACTCCTAAAAGAGATAATTGAGGAAGATGAAGAGAGAGAGAGAGAGAGAGAGAGAGAGAGAGAGAGAGAGAGAGAGAGAGAGAGATTTCCACGCTGCACAGTGTGTATACTCCCAGCTCCCCCTCGGTAATGTGGTCTTCCATCAAAGACGCCAAGTCAAGAACGTCGGACTACCTCCCCCACCAGAAGTGCACATAGGACAGCGCAGATTCCTACAACGTCGAACGGATCCTAGATCCGCCCTTTTTAACCGGATCCCCCCACCAGGGGACAGGACCTTACCCAAACCGACCGGGATCATTCTCTGGCCACCTTCTAATTTTCCCACCAGGCTTCCTTCAACTGGATTCTGTTGATTTCGGCGTCATCATGCTGAAGGATCCTGCCCGGATCTGCCACTATATCCGGCGGATCTGTGTCACGGATCTCTGGTAAAAATAAAACGGTTTTGTCTTTGGGCCATCCTCCACCTTTCCACCAAGTTTCCTTCAAGTCGGTGCTCTAGGTTTTGCGTAAATCTGTTAACAACAAATCAGCCACATAACACTAGCGAAAACACAACGTCTGACGGAGGCAACCACCAGCCAAGTGGCATACTTTCGATCCATTCCGGGGTCGTCAGTGCGAGAGCAGCTGGCTCAAATGTTTGCTCTACACCGGTGTTAGCAGACTGATGTAAAGTACTTATATGTAGAAGGTTTTGGTTTGTTTTTGTTTCGTTTATTTTCGTTTCGCTCAGTTTTGGGGGCTCAGAATGTACTGAACTACGTAATAGTATATACTGTATCATATTGTACTACACTGAATTCAAAGTACAGTGTTGCATTTTACATAGTGTGTGATGTCGTGTTTTGGACGGTATTTTATAACCGCATAGTACTACACTGGGTTGGATATCATTTCCTTGCATGATACTGAGATCATGTCACATTGTTTCGTATTTTATTGAATTGTCTACCTTTCTCGGAAAACAAACAGGTGTCTGTTTTTTTTCTTGTGATTCGTTTGTTCATGTTTGGGCGGCTGTAGTACTTTTAAAGATTCTAAGATTTGCTTAGACTTCCGCTTGCAACCTGTTTTAGTATGTTAAATCTGATTGCTCTCCCTACTATGAGAGCGTATCACCAGAATACAGCCACCCATTCACTTTATTCTTGAATTTACTGTTCTGTTTTTCCCTATCTGTTCTTTTATGAGATAAGCTCTAAAACAATTTTGCTGGGGCACAAATCGTTGCCGTGGGGGTATTTTACGAGTCCTACATACACACAAACACTTAATAAAACCTCGGTTTAGTGTCTCTGTCGAAGGACTAGGCCTAAAACTATCTCTGAAGATCTCTTGACAAGAGAATAAAGAGGAAATGCCGGAAGGTGGGGGGAAGGGGAGGGGTGGGGGTGGGGGGATACACTACATTCCGTCCGAGGTTCGAACCGAGGCCCTGGAAACTGCTGGCTGTTTCGACCAGTGCTTTGTCCACAGAACCACCCCTTTTCTTGTTTACCTGCACTCCGCCCTTCGTCTTCTTCCAACTCTTCTTCTTCCGTTGTTCCTTCCTCCCCCTTCCTTCGTTTTCGTTTCCTTTCCTTCCTTTCGTTTGTGCATGCTTTTCCTTCTATTTTTTTCTTATCTCTCCCCAATATAACTGTACATAACTACATTTGTTCTCTGAGTCCTCTCTCTCTCTCTCTCTCTCTCTCTCTCTCTCTCTCTCTCTCTCTCTCACCACCATCGCCCCTTCATATCGCCCCTTCATACCAACTCGGTGTGCACCCGCTCCCCATGGCAAAGTGGGCTTTCAAAAAATCCAACCATAAAATCGAACCGAAGACCCCTCACATCTCTTCAAAGACAGATACTCGCACAGACAGAAAGGGGAGAGGGGGTGTGTGTGGATGGATCAGGAGGGGGCTGGGGGCTGGCAATTACAGGATGAAAGCATGTGACAAACAGAATTATTCATAGATTAATTAGACTCAAGTATGTCGAGAGAGAAAAACAGAGTGGAGGAGAAAGAGCGAGAGAGAGAGAGAGAGAGAGAGAGAGAGAGAGAGAGAGAGAGGGTGAGAGTAAGAGAGTCAGACAGAGGGGAAAAAAGAGAGAGAGGAGAGGAGAGAGAGAGGGGGGGAGGAAGCTTGAAAAAGAAAAAGAGAGGGGAATGGAGAAAGGGAGAGGGGAAGATAGAGGGGGAAGAGAAGGGATGGAGAGAGGAGGAGAGAAGAAGAAAGAAAGAGAGAGAGAGAGAGAGGACAGACAGACATACAGACAGAGAGACACTGACAGAGAGAGAGAGAGAGGCAGGCAAACAGATAGACACAGACAGACAGAAGATGCAGACAGAGACACAAATACAGACGGACAGAGAGAGAGAGAGAGAGAGAGAGAGAGAGAGAGAGAGAGAGAGAGAGAGAGAGAGAGAGGCAGACAGACAGACAGACAGAGACGGAGGGAGACGGAGAAAGAGATACTAAGAGAAAGACAGACAGACAGACAGACGGACAGACACGGACAGACAACGGACAAACAGACAGACGGACAGACAGAGAGGCGAGAGAACCGACCCGTCGTGTAATCGCCAGCCTTCGTTTAATCCGTGAGCTTATCTCACCGGCGAGCTATATCTTGTTCCGGGTCGACTCACATCTTGGCGCAAGAACAACTAGATCCGACACCCCTCCACCCCCCTGTCCCACCCGCCCCTCCCCTCCAACCCCCCCGGGGCCGCAGATACTGACGCGTTCTGAGCATACCCATACATTCACGGGCAAAGCTATGACTGTATAAACAGAGGCAGTCCCAAAGATAACAGCGTGCCAGGTTCTATTCCAATCGATAGAAGTTGGCCGACTCACAACACACTGGTAAATGACGCACCAAGTCTTTACTAATCGCCAAGAAGTGCACAGTATGCTGCGACTCTTGCAGTCCGACACATAATTCATCTCTCTCTCTCTCTCTCTCTCTCTCTCTCTCTCTCCCATTCCCCCCCCCCCCCCCCCCCCCCGCAAAGATTTGTCGCATTTCAACCTTCATGGTATCCATTTTGGGTCCTGAAACACAGACTCAAAAATGTGCATTTCCGTTTTTCATTGGCTTTTCTTTTCGTTTTCTTTTTACTTTATTTTTTTCTTTCTTTTTCTTTTTTTCCCTTTTTTTTGGGGGGGGGGGGGGGGGGGGGCGGTGGGTGGGGAGGGGGTGGGGGGTGGGGGTAGGTTCTGGTGGCTGGGCTGTGGTAAGGGCTACGTATTTTTTGTCCAATACTTTCTTCACGTTTCCTTTATAGATTCTTCGCTGGCAATGTGGGAAGTCCACTGATAAAAGATGTTTCTCCCCTTCATGATGAAAATACGACACAATTGGAGGTGCTGTGTCTCAATCCGATACCAGGGGTGGACTGGGACGAACAGGTCGAGGCTACTGATGAATATCGCCCGGGAGACGAAAGGCGCCACTGGACTGGTGGTGTACGCACGGTTTATCACATGCTATCAGTCCAGGGTTTTCATATCTACATGTTAAAACTAACTTTTATATGTCCCCTCCCCTTCTCCTCCTCTTCTTCATGTTTTCTTCTCCCCCTCCACCCCCCCCCCCCCCCCCATCCCCCCCCTACTTTTTGTGCAGAAAAATTAAAAACAAACGAATACACAAACATGCTTCATATCAATATCACAATGACTATGAA
>JADBJO010003460.1:197500-215000 GCA_016801955.1 Conus betulinus | reverse complement strand
GTGTGTGTGTGTGTGTGTGTGTGCGCGCGCGCGCGCCGCGCGCGCGAGCGTGCATGCCTGCGTGTGCGTGTGTGTGTGTGCACGCGTGCGCGTACATGTGCAAGTGTGTGTGTGTGCTGGCGTGTGTGCGTGCGTGCGTGCGGTGCGTGCGTACGCGCGCGCGTATGTGTGTGTGTGTGTGTGTGTGTGGTGTGTGTGTGTGTGTGTGTGTGTGTGTTCTTGGGTGTGTTTGTTTTTCTTTCCTTTTTTTTCCCCTTTTTATTGGGGTCTAGTGTTGTATTTTCTATCCCATTTTTTGAGTTGATGACAACGTTTGTCCAATCTTCTTCTATTACTTCATGATTTTTTTTTTGTCGAAGGACACGTTTTTTTCCATCTTTTTATTTTTGAATTGATGACATTGTTCACTCTTCCTCTATATCTTCAGTTGTTTTTTTTTTTCCAGTGACACTTTTTCCGCTGTTTTTTTTTTTTTATTTACGACGTTTTCCTTTATCGTCTCTTCATCTTGGGTGACATTAGGTATTGAAATAATTCTTTATGGGAAAAAATCTTCTCCTAAAGGAAAACTATTCAAATTGTGTTGAAATAATTCAACTTCTTTGTCTCTCCACTTAAGATGCTTTCATGCCTTTTAAATTCTTTCTTTCTTTTCTTTTTGCCTTTTTCTTTTTGATTGTATGTTTTTTTTTTTTAACACAACCATCTACATCCAGGAAAATCATTTCAAAAGCAGATTATTCACATCTCTCTCTCTCCTTGTGTTGTGTGTGAGCGAGTGAATTGAGTGAGTGAGTGTGTGTGTGTATGTGTGTGTGTGTGTGTGTGTGTGTGTGTGTGTTGTGTGTGTGTGTGTGTGTGTGTGTTGTGAATTGCATGTGTGTGTGTGTGCATGAGTGTGTGTGCGTGTGTACGGTTGCGTGCGTGCACGCAGGCGCGCGCGATTGTGTATGAGTGTGCGTGTATGTGCGTATTGTGCTGATGTGATTACGTGCGTGCATGTCTGTGTGTTTGCCCGCGCGTGTGTATATGCAGCTTTTCAAACACCCCTAAAAGTGAACACTTCACCTGTTATCTGTTTTCTCAGCGACAGTGACCTGAGGGGAAAGGATTAAAACAACACTCTGCCCTCCAAATGTAGGTCACCAAAAAGCACTGTCTCATGCACCTCTGCGCTCCACAAATTATCAAAGCAATGCGCTTTACCTTTTCATCCTCCCATTCACAAAAATTCTACCCGATGACAATCACCGCCCACCCAAAACTCCTAAATAACCGCATTTGCCCTTACCTCTAAAAGAATAGGAAGACGAAGAAGAGACGGAGGAGAAGGAAGCAAGATCTTTCAGAAAGAAGAAAAAGAAAGAAGACCGAAGAAGAAGACGAAGGAAGTGCAAAAATGATGAGGAAGAAGTGCAAGAGAAGTAAGGAGAAACAGGAAACAGACGGAGGAAGTGGATGTGAAAAAAAGGAAGAGAAATTAGGAAGGGGAGGGAGGGGGGGTGGGGGGGGGGGGGGGGGGGGGGGGGGGCGAAGGAGTAGTAGTAAATGAAGGGAATAAGTGTTATGAGGATGAGAAAAGAAGGGAGGAGAAACAAAAAGAGATAAACGAGGTGTGGAAATACGGGAAAAAAACGAGAAGGAGAAAAAAGAAGAAGGAAAGTTCAAAGGAAACAAAGAGGAGACGGAGAGGAAGAAGAAGGAAAGAAGAGAAGAAGGAGAAGATGGAATTAGGCGGGAAAAAAAAAAGAGGAGGAGGAAAAGAAAGGAGATGGTGGGTGGTGGAGGAGGAGGCGGAGGAGGTGGAAAGGGGCGGAAGGGGAGGAGAGGAGGAGAGGAGGAGAGATGATGTGATGATGAATAAGAGGAGGAGGGAGGGAGGAGAGGAAGAAGAAAAAGGAACACGGACCGAGAAGAAGCAAAGAAGCCAAACACAAACAAACAAGCAAACACCAAAACCAAAACAAACCAAAACAAAACAGCAGAAGCAGAACAAAACTTCCTTTTCCAATTACAACTAAGGGGGGGGGGGGGGGGGGGGGGGTAACCCACTCAACAATTCACACACTCGGACTTAAATATTCCTACCCCAATTACCCCACTTACGGACACCCCCCACCAATTCACCTTACCTGTCTCACATCCATCAATGGCCAACAAGTGATATGCACGATTACACAAATCAAATATAACAAAACGACGCTCCGGACCCTCTTTATAAAAGACCCCTCTCACCAGAAACACACAAGGCCATGTATTTGTGGTTCGATTCTCCTCGGGATCTTGCTCTCAATCTATTTCTTTCTCTCTCCTCCTTACAGGGGGGGATCACAGTCACTGAGAAAGGGTAACGAGGGGCTTTGTTGCACACCACCACATCCGAGGGCACTAAATTCGCTTTCAGCTTTACAGGTGACAGGGAAATGCTTGTCCGCGTGTATAGGCTGTTAGAACAAAATTTGGCGTCCATTTTTAAGTTTTTCTTTTCAGTTTTGTTTTGTTGTTTGTTTTGTTTTGTTTTTTTTGGGGGGGGGGGGGTGATGGGTGGAAATGGGGAGAGGGGGTGGATGGGGCAGGGGGGGGGGGGGGAGGGGGGGGGGGGTTGGGGGGAAAAAAAAGAGGTCATGTGCATGTGTTTTTAGCTCGTCCTTACTTTTTTTTCTTTCTGTATTAAGCGTCTCTCTCCTCTCCTCTCCTCTCCCCTCTCTCTCCTCTCTCTCTCCCTCTCAAAAAATCAAAAAAACCCAATCTCTCTCTCTCTCTGGTAAGGTGACTGAGGGTCGGAGGGGGAGGCGGGAGGGTGCCCCCGGGAGGGAGAAAGAAAGAGAAAGAAAGAAGTGAAGAGAGGAGAGAAGAGAGAGAGACACACAACACAGCAGACAGACAGAGACAGAGACAGACATGAGCAGACAGACAGACCGAGAGACGACGGACAGAGAGAGAGAGAGCGTAGAGTAGTGTAGGTGTAGATTGTGCGTGTTTGTGTTGTGTTGTGTAGTGTAGTGGCGGTGTGTGTGTGTGTGGGTGTGTTGTGTGTGTGGTGTGGGTGTGTGTGTGTGTGTGTGTGGGTGGGTGGTGTGTGGGTGTAGTGTGGTTGTGTGCTGTGAGTGCGTGCGTGCATGCGTTGCGTGCGTGCGTGTCTGCGTGTGTTGTAGTGCGGTTTGCGCGCGCGTGTATGTGTTGCGTGTTGCGGGTGCGTGCGTGATTGCGCGCGCCTGCCTGTCGTCTGCCCGGTCTGTCTGACAGCACATGACACTTCTACAAAAATATCGCGCAGCATACAGTCACAAACTGTTTTTAAACCTACATCTATAAATCAGCAAAACCGGATACGGATTGACCCTCTTGGTCAATGGGTCTTATACCGACGAGGCAACCTTAGCAAACATCGAACGTTTACAAAACCCGACACGTCCTGGGACGGACCTGCTAACAACAATGCACAGATGATTTCAATATGAGGCATGGGATACGGTTCAAGTACGATCGGTCTCATTTTTGCCCTTGTTGGTGTCTGCCTATTCGATCCGGGCGCGTCGATGGAGGTGGCCTGGGACACATTTGTTGCCTGCCACTCCGCTCACACTTCCAGCAGAACAGCTCCCATTGCAGGACCCCAACAAGGGAAACAGGAACCACAAGGACGACGGGAGCCAGAAGCCCGCGCAGAACTGTCGCAGAACGAGAGAGAGAGAGAGCGAGCGAGAGAGATGGAAGAGGAAGAGGAGAGAGAGAGAGAGAGACCAGGGATGAGGGGGGGGAGTAGGAGGAGATAGGATCGATAGAAGATAACATCAAACAGAGCGGAACCGGATACAAGAGAGTAGAGCTGAGGGCCGACAGAAAGACAGCAGACACGAGCGGAGAGCCTGAAAGGCCACAAGAGCGTTTCCCATGCAATTGACGACGCGATTCTCTGAGCCCACCATCAGCAGCATCCAGCCCCAGACGGCAGGTATTGGATTCCTGCTAGCGCTCCTACCCTCGCCCCCCTACAGTTCCCAGACGGCAAACCTCACAGACCGAAAGCTGGTAAACAACGACCTCTGTCTGCCTATATCGGAAAGATCATGCTCCCTATTGTACCCATCTGCTGGTGTGATTGCCTGATTACGAACCCGATGTTCCAGTTCTTGCTTCTTGTGTGCATGGCTGGATAGCGATCTTTCTGACCTCTTATTTTCTAAATAGCCCTAGGCACATACTTCAATATTCGCGCTACCTTTGTCCCGTCTTCACGGTTTGCTCGTCTAAAGCTTTCCCAACTTCTAGCTTTATATCATCTAAATTTTCCGGAGTACACCACGTAACCCACCGTACCACCCTTACTAGAACTCGACCAACGAAGAAGAACGACGACTGCCAACGCACGCCCGCAGCACACCGATGAAAAAGCCCACAGCCCCCAGAATGAAAGAAAGAAGGCCCCGCATCGCACTCCGCTAGAAAAGAAACCGTCCCGAGCGTCAACGACAACGCAACCGTATCCCACCACGAAAATGACCATCTCAAGACAAGAACGGGACTCAAAAAAAACACCCCACGCACACATGGACCAGACAAGCCCTAACCGACATGGAACCACAGACAAACCGCCCCTCATTCCACGACATGCCCCCACACACACTCATCTCCGCCCCTCGCGGACGGCTGCCCTGCTTGGTTGGCCTTCCCTTTACCCCCCACAGCACACCCTGAGAGGCCCACCCCAGCCCCCCCTTCCCAACCCTCTCTCCACCACACCCTCACACACCTACCCCCAAACCATTCATCTTTCAGCACCCCCACCTTGTCCCCCCTCATCATCCCCCGTCAAGCCGACAGTCATAACGTCATCCCCCCCATCGCGGGCCCAGACCACTCCACCCGATACCCCATACCTCCCCACTCGTCACCACACTCGCATTCGAACCCCCTTCCCTTTTTCCCTACCACCCCTTCGCGTTTCCCCACGTGTTCGTCTCGAGTTCTTCGTTGACCGCTGCGCCTTCCTCGTTCTTGCGTCGCCGCTTACGGTCGCTTTCCCCACCGCTACCTTCTTTTCGCTAGCCGCGACCCAGTCGGGTGACCCCTTCAACAGGGTTCAATCGATTGACGAAGTGAGCGACATTCTCTCTATACCCACCCATCCGTCTTTAACCACCGCGAGCCTTAAAAGACTTGTGGTCCCACGTTTGTTTGCACCCTCCAATCATTTTCCACGTTGTGCTTCCTCCACTCTCCCTCTCCTCTCCCTCCTCTCCCCTCCCTCCTCTCTTGCGTGCTCCAGCCCTCTCCTCTGACCAACCTCTCTCAACCAGGAACTCCATCTCGTCTCCCCCACTCTCCTCCCCACTTCAACAACTCCCCTCACTCTCGTTCTCCTCACCTCGTCTCCCTCTCATCTCCTCCACTCTCTCCCACCACTCCTCTCTCAACTCCACAACTCTCACAACACCCATCCCACCATCACACACAACCCACACCACCACAAACCAGCCCCGTCACACCACACACACATCAACACCCCGTACCTCCACACACCACAACAATGTACATACCCACACAAACCACTCGTACCCGTACTCACACACACACCACACAACACGACCAACACCACACACACACCCCCCCCCGTGCGCTCTTTGCGCGCGCCACTAACACACACACAAAAGCAAACACACCACAACACACACCACAAACACCACACCACACACACTAACACACACCCATACCCACAACACGCAATGCGCGCCGCGCAACCACACACTACCCATCAACACAACCGCACATGCGACACGCACCCCGACCCACTAACACACACACCAACAAACACACAAACCCCACAACACATACACACCCAACACGCAATACACACACACACACACATCTTCTAATCTTCCGTACGGTGTATATGTATTTTCTCCAGGCATGCATACCCACTAGTGGCCCTGCAGCAATGCGGTTCTTTTCCTTTAAACGCCTTTGAATACGCACAACGACCAATGAACTGAAAGAAGCGCTTCTTGGCAAAAGAATGGTTTGTGATCTACTTCCAGGTATATTTATATAGATCATAGCTTACCACACATAGAACAATATGGGAGGCAAACAAATAAAAACAAAACAAAATAAAAAAAAAAAACACTAACTACGTACTATGATCCCATGCATAAAAACACGGTATGTAAGCAACGGACAAACTGTAAGCCCCGATGTGCTCGGGCTGTATTAGGAGTGCCAGCGACCCCGCTCTGTTTGTTGCCCTTGTGTGTCAGTTTCAGAGAGAGAGAGAGAGAGAGAGAGAGAGAGAGAGAGGGCACAAGTCAATGAAAACATGCAACAACAAAAACACCTTTACAGGTCACAGACTGGTAAACTGACACGACAGAGTGCTCAGCTTGTATCCACTCTGGACACAGTGTGCAGGTTGACTATCTAGTCGCCAGAACTGGTGTTCGAAAAAAAAAAAAAGCTGATATTCATGAATTTGGACCAGAGATAAAATTTAAATGACTGTGAGGAATCAAGGGAGGGAGATGGGCCACAAAAAGACGGGGAAAACAACAGACGACAACAACAAAGAAACAAACAAAAAAAAGAAAGAAAAAAGAAGAAAAAAAAAAAAGACGGAGTGGAAGAGAGAGTAGTAGAAAAGAGGAAAATACCAGCGTAGACCTTCCAGAGGTCGACGATACAATACGAAATAAGATATCCCCTGACATACCCAGGAGGTGGCTCGCAGGTAATAGGTGCAAAGCAGTTTGTGTATTGCAAGACGCCTCAGTACCTATCTCATACGTACCAGTTTCGTCGTAGGGTGTGTTCTACCACACTTCAGTCAGCTAGCTGAGCCATTTACATCCATTTTACAGGGCTAAATGAGGCCTAGCAGCAGCGCGCCATAGAAATCTGTTGATGGTTGAGTCTCCTGTCCCTTCGTCTGTCATGCTAAAACTGATGGCCACGAACGAGTGGCTGTCTGATGACGTGACAGCCCTTCTAACCCCTGTATACCCAAAACGGGCGGTTCTGGCAGGTTTTACTTTGGAGCCAAGTCTGTTGTTGCCAGAGTTCTGACATGCTCAGAGGACGTTTTATCTTGAACTGGCGTGAGAGGAGAGTGGTTGACGGGTGGTCGCTACACTTGGGTGGCGTGACGCAAACGTTTGGTTCACCGAGGAGGGTGAAATAGTAGAATCATGCTGGTCTCATTCCAAATCAGCCTTCAAAACGCTTGGACTGACTTTCTTTCCAGCTGTTCTCACATAAAAAGGGGTCGAAAAGAAATTCAGCTTTGGCTGTGGCATATGTACAACCAAACGTTTACAACTGGCTAACATTCAGCGGGATTGCACTCCATAAATACTTACCTACACAATTAAGAGAGACAAGTTATTCCACATGAATGTGCTAACGATCAAAGAAGGGTGAGAGGGAGAAAGACTCCTGTTGACGCCTTCATGTGCGCTGCAACAAGACAAACTATGGAGGAGGAGAGATGGGGAGGGAGGAGGGAGGGAAGTCCGGAGGGAGGAATGGGTAGGTGGGAGTAATGGCACCAAGACAATGTGGACGATAATAGATTAAAAAAAAAAATCCATTCTATTAGGTTCTCTCTCTCTCCCTCCACCCCTCCCCCCACTGTTGCTAGGAATGAGTTCTGAAAAGATGTAGTAGGTACCTAAGGACATTCAAATGAAAATGATTAGTATGACCCGTTTATCATAAAAGGTAATTTACTGGTTCGCTGCTAACGGAAATTTGAGGGCATGTATATAGTCCAAAGCGAAAAAAAAAAAGACGAACAAAGGCATAATGATAAAATTTGGCATTCTCTCTTCTCTCTCTCTCTCTCTCTCTCTCTCTCTCTCTTCTCTCTCTCTCTCTCTCTCTCTCTCTCTTCTCTCTCTCTCTCTCTCTCTCTCTCTCTCTCTCATGAAAAATGCCTTGTCACCAATCTTGACATTAATCCAACAAAAAATTAAGGAACTCGCTCCGGAACATTGAATGTTTCCAGCGTCAGAATGTGCACCAAAGACGTTGCAGATATATACTTTTTGCACACTTCTACTATCAGCGTCACAAAAACCAAGTGATATTCCATTGACTTTTCATCCCAGACTTGCCCAAATAAAGATCGGAAATGAATCTGATTGGCACACTTCTACCATCAGCGTCTAAAAAAAAAAAAAAAAAAAAAAAAAAAAAAAAAAAAGCGATATATTCATTGACTTTTTATCCCAAACATGCACAAATAAAGAGCGGAAAATGAATCTGATTGGGTGAATTAACGAATCTACAGCAACCGCCAATGGTGCATTAAGAAGATGGTCGACAAGTGCTGGCAGCCAATCCAATCTCACAGAAATGACAGAATATTACAAGACCATTTCAGGAATACACAAATCATTAGGGTGTTTGATTACGCCCCACGTTCAGAAATGAATTCATTTCTGCAAACAAGTTTCTAGGCTGATGAATCTGGCATCACCAAGAGTTCCTGGGCAAACAGCAAATTCAACATCAACCTAATTCATAACTCACTGAAGTCCACAGGAAGCTGCGATAGTGTTTGATCTCTCCTTTGTATACTGACCAACAGAAACATGATTATTCCAATCAACGAAAAGCAACAAGGGCTGAAATTCCAAGGAATCCCGTGGGACAAGGTAAGCCTCCAGCTAGGGAAAAAAAAAAAAAAACTTGCTTTCAAAATGGCGCAACGTGATACGAATGCCGAAATCGAGTGGCGTATCATCCACTTTTCGGTCCAGCTACAGCCATTTGTTCGTCCAGCTTTCACCAATTTCTTTCGCATACAATGTCAGAGTTCGACTTTTCTTTTGCCTTCGAAAGGGTAGACAAAATGGCGACTGCTCGCTTTCTGAAAGAAGTTCAACAATTATTTCGTGACAACGCGACCAGCGCTCCGCAAATTCCACCACCACTTTTCTCTCCCCCCCCCCTCCCCTTCTCACTCCCACCCCCGTTTTCTTTTCCTCCCCCCCCCCCCCCCCCCCCCCCCCCCCCCCCCACTCTCCAGCGGACTCTCAGTTTTCATATTTCGCGGAAATGCGGAGTTCGTGTAGATGTGGAAATCCTGAAAATGTCAAAAAAAAGCAAGCTGCAGTTTCACTGATCTGTCCAGATCGAATCAACTCAATCTACGGTGGTGACATAAGGCGTTGTCCGAGCGTGAGAAAAGGTCAAATAAATTCAATTACAAGGACACAAGGGAGAGCACAGACTCGTGTCACGACAAAGCAGATCCTTGATTCAACCACCGATTCGAATCCGCACCAAAGTCAAAATGGATTCGTCCCTGGACACCATTTTATCTTTCCACCTACTTTTTTTTTAAAATCAGTTTTGCAGGGCTTTTTTTGTTGTGGGTGATCTTACTGACAACAACCCAACAGATGCAGCGGAAAACAAAACATCCGTGGTGAAGGTATTTTCTATTTACATCGGTTCATAGCGAAAGTGTTTGCTGAGTCTTTTAATCTACTTCTATGTTTTGATCAGCTGAGATCGGTATGCTGCGGTGTACAAGGTCAATATTTCATTAGTTCATGCGTACTGTGTATGTGTCTGTGCACAGGCTATTAAAGTTTCCTGTCTGGGAAGACACCCCTTCACAAGACCTACTTTGCCTGACATTGTCAGGGTTCTAATAGATTTTTTTTTAAATGAAAAACAAAGAGAGAAAAGCAGTAAACAAAAACTTTTAGTGAAGGACACACATGACACACACTCCCCCCTCCTCCGCCCCCCCCCCCCCCCCCCACACACACACACACACAACACACACACACACAACACAACACACACACGCACACACACACACAACACAACACACACACACACACACACACACACACACACACACACACACACACACACACACACACACACACACACATGCACACACAAACACACACACACACCACGCCCGTTTCCTTCCCAAACAAAGATCCCTACAAAAAGAAAAAAAAAAAAAAAAAAGACGAACAACAACACAATACAGGAGGGGGGGAAGGGATCACCGGCTGAAGGAGGTGGGGGTGAAGGTCTGTAACAGTCTTGTCAAGGAAGTTGCCCCTCCCTCTCATCCCCATAAGCCAGGGGACCGTAAAGAAAAGAGATGGGGAGAGGTAGATAAAGACAGGCAGGGTGAAGGGGGGGGGGGGGGGGGGGGGGGGCGCTGCAAGAGATATCTACTGTACCCAAAGTTTATTTTTCGATTTTTTTTTTTCCCGCTGAGTCACCATCAGTGGCTTTTGCCCCCATGCCGCTCACTCCGACTACATCATGCACAGGTACACCCAGGTTTTTTTTCTGTCAAAGGCCCAGCGCCAGCCTTCCACTGGGAGCAACCAACGTCAGGTGTCATGGAGACTACCTATCAGAGTATATATCCCGCTGGCAAGTCCTGTAGAGGACAGCAAACCGACTTTCACATATGAATAATAAAAAGACAAAATAAAACCCAACCGTTATATCTGACAACAAAAGAGAGGATATAACAGTGAGACATTTCTGTTTCAGGGGAAGAAAACGGAAAACAAAACAATTATCCAACTAAAGACAACATAAATGTAAGTCCAGACCATACGTTTTATTGTCAGAAAACACGAATTCTATACAAATCTCGAATTTAACAGTTTGCGCCTGTTTATATCGTAATCCTTATGACACGATCCCCTGGCTACCGATGATTCGCGAGTGCAAACCATTGCAGGACCCGAAAGTGGGCGAAGGGGGAGGTGAGGGTGTGTGTGTGTGGGGGGGGGGGGGGGGGGGGGGGGGGTGGTGGTGGTGGTAATAGGCTTATCATGACGTAGGGGTCCCACACCTCAGATGAGTTAAACAGGGCTGACAACAATGTAGCGGGTTGCAGTGTTTATTTACACATGAGCTTGAAGTGCATTCTTCGTCTGGCTCAGAGACCTAGCGCAACACGGGCTGATTAAACAGCGCGGTTCCTATTCGTTTATTCAGCTTGTAAGCTACATAAGCTGAAGAAATTATACTACTCTGAGCTGAGCGAGCGAGCGAGCGAAGAGAGAGAGAGAGAGAGAGAGAGAGAGAGAGAGAGAGAGAGAGAGAGAGAGAGGAGAGAGAGACAGAGAGAGACAGAGAGAGAGAGAGAGAGATCTGAAAATGATAGAGACAGGCAATAGCAAGTAAACATACACACAGCAGTCACGATCTACTCTGTCTCCAAAGACTTCAAGACAAACAGGTATGTGTTTACAGCATAATGACGTTACCTTCTTTTTACCCTCCCCCCCCCCTCCCCCGCCCCTTCTCCAGTCTCCCGTTCCATCCCCTAACACCGCCAATTCATATTTCTCTCTCTCTGTCTCTCTTCTTCTCTGTCTGTCTGTCTGCTTCTCTGTCTGTCTGTTTTATCTCTATCTCTGGGGTGGAAAAAATACATTTATATTGCTAATCTCATTACCCCGGTAAAATAAAATTTTTCGTTCGTTTCTCGTTTGTTCTCTCTCTCTCTCTCTCTCTCTCTCTCTCTCTCTCTCTCTCTCTCTCTCTCTCTCTCTCTCTCTCTCCCTCTAGCACCGAGGGCAACAATTAGAGCGGGGTGGCTGGCACTCCTGATACGTCACAGTCACACACACACACACACACACACACACACACACACACACACACACACACACACACGCACACACACATACACACACACACACACACACACACACACAGCACAAGCGCGCGCGCGCGCGCGCGCTCGCACGCACATAGGCACGGCATGGGCGCGCGAGCGCGCGCGCACACAGACACGCGCGCGCGCGCAGACGTACACGCACGCGCGCACTGTCGCACGCACGCACTCGGATACGAATACAGAAGTTCAGGCCATAGTCCTGACTGAAGGGCTGATACCTGTAATACATGTAGTATCGAACATTATCGTAATAGAAAATGAACAGAGAAAACAAGCACACATGCCCCACACAACACACATAAACGATGTAAAGTACACATGCCCCACACAACAACATAAACGATGTAAAATACCTCTATACAGCAAGATTAAGAATATACAGAACATAAATTCTCTCACTTTTCTGCGCTAGAATGCACACAACGAATTCTGAGAGGGTGTTTTTTCAGTATTTGACGACAGAAATGAATTTACTCTAAAATCGTAACGGTCAGAATAGGATTTTGGCTGTATAAACTTTTACTTTAAGGTCATGAAAAAGCAATACAGCAAAAAAAAAAAAAAAAAAAAAAAAAAAAAAAAGTAAGGAAAAAAAAAAAGAAAAACGAAATACGGAAATGCATTTCATCTTCCTTAGCGTGACTACATCGGCGGCATGTCTGGTCTTTAAACGATGTCAAGCAATGTTAGAAGCACCAAGCCTATGTAACTTACTTTGTTCGCTCTTAAATACCTGTTCATATCCATTGATACTACCATATCCGTCATTTTAAAAATGTCTGTCTTGCGCAGAGTCTGCGTCACACACCAGTACTTCTATCTTCAGCCAATTACTCTTTCTTTAAGCATTCACCACCCACCAAACAAAAAAAAACAAAACAAAACAAAACAAAACAAAAAAAACGAAAAAAGGGGGGAAATCCCTGAGATATTCTGATCTCCCTAGTTGTCCCAAACAGAAGTAAAGCAGCATGAAATTAAACATTGACAGAAATTGCTGGTCCACGTCTTCTTAACATATATCTTGTCTTTTTTTCATTCTACTTATTTTCATCCAGACATTAATACAATACAATTCAAAAACGAATTAACATAACAGACAGACATAGACAGAAACAGATTCAGAGACAGGGTAGGACACACAGAGAGAGAGAGAGAGAGAGAGAAGAGAGAGAGAGAGAGAGAGAGAGAGAGAGAGAGAGACAGACAGACACAGACAGACAGACAGACAGAGACAGAGACAGAGACAGAAGTTTTAAGCGTTGTCAGATGGCAAAACAGACGTGTGATCGACCATAGGGCTCTTAGTCTTCGGTGCCTCGGTCACCCAGACCGAAGCATTTCCCGGCTGACTTAGCTCATTGTGCAAGGAAGGGCACATGACCGGAAAGACCGCACGATAGGAACAAAATGGTGAACAGTCTATCTGCATGGATCTGCAAAAATGAATGAAAATCTAAACAAAATAAATACAGATGACGATAAAACAAATATGCAAAGGTATGATTCCACTCGTGTCCGCCCTTCAATAGTTTCGGTTTCTCTGTCTGTCTCTCTGTTTTAATGTCAGTTTGTCTCAGTCTTCCTCTTTGTTGATTTATTTTTGCGTCTCTCACAACGAGCGTGCACTGCACGCGCGCCACACGCACACACACACACACACACCACACACACACACACACACACACACACACACACACACACACACACACACCACACAGCACACACGTCTCTTGGGATGATGGCATTTCAATTAGAAGGGACAATTCTAAGGGTCGGGTTCCACTCTATAACTCCCTGGTGGTAATTTACTGCCTCGTTCCAGACAGGAATGGAGAACGTAGATAATGGAGAGACGAAGGGGGGGGGGGCAGAAGAGGGAGAGAGAGGAGAGGGAGGGAGGAGAGAGAGAGAGAGAGAGAGAGAGAGAGAGAGAGAGAGAGAGAGAGAGAGAGAGAGAGAGAGAGAACTAGTTTGGATTGAAGTTAGTTCAAAGTAGCCAAGCAGAGCAGAGCTCGGCAGAGGCGAGGTGAAACGAACGGACTTCTTCCGCGTTTCTGTTCCGTTTCGTTTTGTTGCATTTGATAAATCTACTTAGACTTTATGGCGACATTCTTTTCCAGACTTTAACTCTGGCAGACAGACAGACACAGCAGCAGACAGACGGCAGACAGACAGACAGCAGACAGACGGACAGGCAGGCAGACAGACAGACAGACAGGCAGGCAGACAGACAGGCAGCAGGCAGGCAGACAGACAGGCAGGCAGGCAGGCAGGCAGGCAGGCAGGCAGGCAGACAGACGGACAGGCAGGCAGACAGCAAAACGCTCGCTTAAACAAACAGACAAATCCTCTAGTGTCTTCAAAACTATTCCTTTGTCTCCTAGGTGTGGGGTGAATTCTTCAACGTAAGCAGTGTTTCCTGTCAGCGGTGATAATTTATCGTGAATCACCGACACCCTTCAACAAGAAGCATCTCCGATGACTGTGTCAGCCGCAGTGTCTGAGCAGTATAATTCTCCTCACAGGTAGGCCTGTGGCCGAATTGTCAGAGCGTTTGCCTACGGAGCTGATGGTCGGAAGTTCGAACCCGTGGAGTCGGATTATTTTTCGGGTTAGAAACCCTCTCTGTCCACCCAGCAGTGTCTTGGTACCTGATTCAGTTCAGGAAAGGTAAAGGCGGCGGAAGGCGAGGGATGGGCTCCGCCTTCCATTATGCTGTGCCCCAGAAGAAACGAAGCTTGGATAGTTCTCTGCTCCAATGGTCAGTAGGCAATGGGAATTCAGCCCTTTAAGCTACGTTTCCCGTTGGGTATATGAGGATAACTGCGGCCTGCCTGATGATGTTGGTTACACACACACACACACACACACACACACACACACACACACACACACACACACATTTTCACGGCCCATCCATATTTGTTGTTGTTCTGGTGGTATTACTATCGAGTAAGAGGCCCTAACTCCCCCTCCGCCCCCCACGCCGCCGTCCACCCCGTCATACCGTAACCTTCAGTAGAAGATGGGACGTTAAACCTGAATGGAACCAACTTCCCCCGTCCCTTCACCTGCCGCCAAGACAGACAGAAAGACGGAGACACAGAAAGACCAACTGAGAGGCAGAGACGGAACAAGATTCTGAAAAAAAAGACATGCCTCAGTGCCCTCAGAGTGTTTCCTTGCAGAGTTGTCTGCAAGCTGCGATAATTCACGGTGAATCATCTCCATCCTTCAAAAGACAGCATTGGTAATTATTGTGTCAGGCACGATTTCAGTCCGATCAATCTGTCATCCCCCAGAGAGAGAGAGAGACAGAGACAGAGACAGAGAGAGAGACAGAAAGACAGAGAGACAGAGAGAGAGGATAAAACAGAGAGAGAGAGAGAGAGAGTGAGAAATAGAGATAGAATTAGACAGAGAGAGGGATAGAAAGACAGAAGAACAGAGAGAGAGAAAGAGAGAAAGCAAGACAAAGACAGATACAGACAGAGAGACAGCCAGACAGAGACGGAAACAGAGAGAGAGACAGAGACAGAGAGAGAGGGAGGGACAGACAGAGTCAGAGAGATACAGAGAGAGAGAGAGACAGAGACAGAGACAGAGAGACAGACACAGACAGACAGACAGACAGACAGAGAGACAGAAAGACAGAGAGCAAAGTCTGTTCCATATGAAGATTACTTGAAAACAGAAAGACCTCTCTCTCTGACGGTCTTAAGAAGCATGAACACGAGGGAGCAGACGCGTATCAACTGGGGATCGCAAGGGCTGAACAGGAGTGAACAGCTGGAGAAGATCAGAAGGGATGGGAGGAAGGAACTTGACCTTTCAGAGACATGAAGCTGAGCAAAGACCGTTAATAATCAATACGGTTTTGAACAGAGGCCAATGAAGAGAACGAACGAAGCAGAGGAACATCATGAATGTTATTTTCCATGTCCTGTTTTCTGAAAAGAACATGGGGGAGTGGCTCTATCAGTCAGACTCTTCGATTACTTCCCTTGGGGGGATGTAGCTTTAATTTCGTTCGTAAACCGACTCGTTCACAGAATTAAGAAAAAAAAACACATAATAAAAGCCTATCTACCAACCTTATTTCTTTATGTTACAGTAAAATATACCGTTCATTGTTTGGTCTTATACCTTGGTGCAAATCCAGACCGACTGCTCCGGATCCGTTCGATCTAGGTGGACTGCTATTAGAATTTACAAACTCAGTCTGTCTGATCTCGGACGAAGCATGATAGATGTATGGAAAGAAGAATACTGGAGTGAAAAACATACACTTGATGAAACCTGATCAAGCGAAACGTGGTTAGACCCGACCTCACTGCGTGAAACGTGATTGTACGAACGGTTGTACTCCCATCAGAATCGTTTCTCACCCCCGCCTCCTAACCCCCCCCCCCCCCCCCTCCCTCCCCTCCTCTGAAATTCGTTTGAACCGACACTAACGAGGTGTAGGATTCCTTTTCCTCCTTGGGGTACACAGAGACACCAAGGGAGAAAGAAGAGGTGTGTGTGTGGGGGGGGGGGGGGGGGGGAAAGTAGGGGAGGACAAAGGAGGGCGAGTGGGGGAAGAAGGAAGTAGGTCGTCCTGTACATTCTTCCTCTCTTATAGCTGCATTACCCTTCGACTCCAGCCACCTTTCGCACAAACCCTAGTGGAGAGAGAGAGAGAGAGAGGAGAGAGAGAGAGAGAGAGAGAGAGAGTGTGTGTGTGTGTGTGTGTGTGTGTGTGTGTGTGTGTGTGTGTGTGTGTGTGTGTGTTGTGTGTGAGAGACAGAGACAGAGAGAAAGAGACAGAGACAGACAGACAGACAGACAGACAGACAGACGAGAGAGTGCCCTTCTCTCTCGAAAGAAGACTACATATTACAGACTCAGTATTTCCTCTTCACAACCGTACGGGTAGACACTTCAGTCGGAAGAGAACACTTGGGTCTGGTACAACCCCGCTGAATCTTCTTGGCCGGAAGTTACATCAATGTATTCGAGGGCTGACGAAACCCTATTCCACTCTCATTAGAAAGAGTAGCGTAGTGCGTCGGGGAAAATTCCTCACGCGCGAATACCTCACGCGGTGGGAGGGGGGGGGTGGGGTGGGGGGGGGTGGGGTTTGGGAGTAAGGACTAGTTTGCAGTTCCACTTCGGACGGGCAAACAATGGCTGAAGAGGCTTAATGATGTAAAGTGATTATACATGAAGAAGCTTTGGGATGGTCTCTGTGTGTTGTGTGTGTGTGTGTGTGTGTGTGTGTGTGTGTGTGTGTGTGAGAGAGAGAGAGAGAGAGAGAGAGAGAGAGAGAGAGAGAGAGAGAGAGTACACACGCACGCGCAGACATTTACGAAAAATTGGGAAGAAATTAACAAAACAACGAAAGGGTTCACGTTTAGAAAAATATCTGGTGCTATCATCATATAAGGGCTGGAACCCGGAACGTAACTCCGGAAGGAGAGAGAGCGGCCGCAGGCAGAATGGGGGAAGGAAGGGGAAAAATCTTGACAGCGGAAATGTAGAGTAAGGGTAAAAAAAAAAACAACAGAGAAGTGGGTAAAAAGCCGAGGAGGAATGTGTGTGAGAGAAATCCAGCCCCCCTCAAAACAAACGATGGCTTGCGCCCCGAAACAACCCTACCGACGCATAATACACTTACATCCCCCAATAGCTGAAGAGGCTTCCAACTCGAGCCATTCCTTGCCATGAAGAAGCTTGGGATGGTCTGTGTGTGTGTGTGTGTGTGCGTGTTGCAGTGCGTGCGTGCGTGCGTGCGTGATCGTGGTGTGTGTGTGTGTGTGTGTGTGTGTGTTGTGTGTGTGTGTG
>JADBJO010003460.1:182500-187500 GCA_016801955.1 Conus betulinus | reverse complement strand
CGAACCATGTGCCCTCAAATAAACGTGTCCCAAACAAACCGCGAAATGAAGTGTGTTGTTCCAAATAGTGAAGTGGTGATATTTTTTTTTCTTTTTTTTTTCTTTAAACCACGAATCAGTCCCCGCCCTCTTCAAGAAAAGGTAACCCGGTAACGGGCTGGCTGTCGTACTCACAGACCACAGAGAGTTCGAAAGGAATGGGAACGGGAACAGTTGTTTTCTCTCTTCTGCCGCCGAGTTCACGTGCCTTCGAGAACTGCCGCGCCGGTGACACTCTTTTGTTGGTCTCGTGCCTTGTGGAATTTCAAACCCCGGAAAAAAAAGCTCATTCATTTGAACCTGCTCCTATTGGAGATTTATTTCGTCTGTGGGTGTCCATATATGACAAAACCACACACACACACACACACACACACACACACACACACACCGAAAAACAACAAGTGGGGAGAGAGAGAGAGAGAGAGAGAGAGAGAGAGAGAGAGAGAGAGAGGCTGACAGACAGACAGACAGACAGAGACAGACAGAAAAACAGAGACGCAGAAAAATCAACCAGTCTTTCTATTTTAAAGCGAAAAAAAAAAAAGCCAGTATTAAAATTACTAAAGGGGGGCAACCCTCACAATACCACCATCACATCTCTACGCCAGCACAGCCGGCCAGGCCTCAGCTACCTCCACTGTTCTACAACTGTACGCGCTGCCCGCGCGCTGCTATTGTCTAGACCCGAAGACGCGCTGCATGCGATCTGTTGCGCGTGCAAGCCGAATGGTTATGGTAATTAGTGGAGCCAGCAAGACGATCACTACGCACTGACCTATCGCGGTGTGTCCTTTCTGGAACTGTTGGAAAAGACAGTGCTGAGAATCGAGTTCGTTTTCGTTTGTTTCCGAACTGTCTCTTCCTACTTACCTGAACTTCCGGATACACTAATGCCTCACCTTCACTGATAGTTCAAAGGTAGAAATTCTGATGGTAAACAATAGGCAGAAGAAACAGAAACCACACACAAATCAACATCTTTCAAGACTGACTGACTAATCATACGGAGATACGCCTAACTGATTTCTGTCCTGTGTATTCTGAGTGACCACATCCAAGAGCAAAACGCTGCAACTGCTTTGAACACACACACACACACACACACGCGCGCGCGCGCGCGCACGCACACACACACACACACACACAAACACACACACACACACACACACACACACACACACACACACACACACACACTCTGTAGTGTTAGTGCATATATGTTAGCTAAGAACCAAACGTCTGACCAGCGTGTCTGGTTAATAAGCAGCTTAGGCTGCAGGTACGTCATATCTATAAGACCAAATCCCCACATATCTTTTTTTTTTTAGTTATTCCATCTATTCAGTCGTGTGGCTACGGACTATAATCTCATGGTTCAGCAAACGTCGCGTTGCGTATATGGACATGTGCATACGCAGTGACACCCCATTGATGACCCTGCATGATGACCTTGAATCCTAGAAGTAACATGATTGTTACCATTCTCCTTGACAGAAGTAAACACTCAGTGAGTTTCCGTGAACCCATGATAGTTTGTGTTGCCGATGGCAATGGCCTCAGCAGCAGCAGGAAGGAAACTGGTGAAGATCAGAGAGGTTTTATATTGCAATCGAGACACCATTATCAGAGCCAAAAGCTGAGTGGGTAATTCAGCCGTGTTGAGGGAGCTGTTAGGAATGACTTGGAATCTGTAGATGTTGGGTTTTACCCTTTTAATCGTAAACTTTATGTTCATTACGTACACGAACACGTACACAGGGGAGTGTTACACACACACACACACACACACACACACACACACACACACACAAGCAGACTACTTTGCAGCCTGCAAAGCAGAAAACTGATTAAACGTTAAAGGGAGCCACTACAACTCGTTTCAAACTGCACGTGATGTGTGGGCGTTGTTTTGATTGGTCCAAGTGCTACTGGTCGGAAGAAGACAAACCGACAGACGTGTTGCACGTGCACCTCAGTTCGCTGAGGTGACTGTGAAGCTATGACTATAGAGCTACTTACATCCAAGGTTTCTTCCTACTAGCATAAGCCACAATGTTCCTATCACTACATGTCGTTGGAATGTTAATGTCCTTTGTTTGATGACGGCCGGACTTTACTAGAGTAAACTCTATTTGTTGTTATTGAATTTTAGGAGAGCTCAAAATGAAACGACGCAAAACTTATGACTGATTTTTCTGCTCAGCAAACTCAAACACACGCGTTTATGTTTGATATTTTTGCCTACTGGAAAATTGACTTCGAAATAGCACTGTCAAGCAGTTTTTTTTTTTTTACCCGCTGCCTTGTAAGTTAATGTGAAGTTAGATCCCGCTCTCATTTGACCTAGCGGTCACCACGATTAATGCCCCTATATTGTCAAAGAGTTATCCCAACATGCTAGCACTCAAGTCTTAAAACAGACACACGGAAACACCACCCGTGAGTTATCTGGAAAAGAGACAACATGTATCGACAACGGGAACAGCCCAGTCATGCTTATTTTTATTTATCCCCGTATGCTTCGGATGATAAGAAACCATGGGGAGTCGTACGGGGTTTGGGGATCAATCTAACATTACACTGATACTCCCCTAACGAAAACCCTGTAATAAGACTGGAAGCCATTGACAGTCGGTTAAAATCAAAGGCAATGTGACAGGTTGAAATAACCATCCCTGAGATTTGGGGGAGGGCTGGGGAGGGGGCGGAAGCTGTTAAAACTACTTACGTTACCAGAACGACATGTGGCCAACGTGGTGCTTACTTGCCAGGGCCCTTCGCCCCACGACAGCTCCTCAGCTGATCAGGCTCCAGGCTGTCGATTTTTGCCTGTCTCCTGTTGAGTCCCTTCTGCCTTGGTGTCTCTTCTTCACTTTCTGGGCTGTCCCCTCTTCTTCACCTCTGCCTTATCTATCTCTTCTTCACTGTTTCTAGGTTGTCCCCTCTTCCTCTTCAGCATTGCCTTAGAGTCTTTGTTTCACTATTTCTGAGTTTGTTCCCTCTTCCTCTTCAGCTCTGTCTTAGTGTCTTTGTTTCACTGTTTCTGAGTTGTCCCCTCTTCCTCCTCAGGTCTGCCTTAGTATCTTTGTTTCACTGTTTCTGGGTTGTCTCCTCTTCCTCTTCAGCTCTGTCTTAGTGTCTTTGTTTCACTTTTCTCTGGGTTGTCCCCTCTTCCTCTTCAGTTCTGTCTTAGTGTCTCTTCTTCACTGTCTGGGTTGTCCCCTCTTCAGTTCTGTCTTAGTGTCTCTTCTTCACTGTGTCTGGGTTGTCCCCACTTGACCTCTGTCTTAGTGTCTCTTCTTCACTGTTTCTGGGTTGTCCCCTCGTCAGTTCTGCCTTAGTCTCTTTGTTTCACTGTTTCTGAGTTGTCCCCTCTTTCTCTTTAGTTCTGTCTTAATGTCTCTTCTTCACTGTGTCTGGGTCGTCCCCACTCCTCTTCAACATTGCCTTAGTGTCTCTTCTTCACTGTTTCTGAGTTGTCCCCTCTTCCTCTTCAGTTCTGCCTTAGTGTCTTTGTCTCATTACTTCTGGGTTGCCCCCGCTTTCTCTTCACCTCTGTCTTAGTGTCTCTTCCTCACTCTGGGTTGTCCCCCCATCCTCTTCAGTTCTGCCTTAGTGTCTCTTCTTCACTGTTTCTGGGTTGTCCTCTCTTCAGTTCTGCCTTAGTGTCTTTATTTCGCTGTTTCTGGGTTGTCCCCTTTTCCTCTTCAGGTCTGCCTTAGTGTCTTTGTTTCACTGTCTCAGGGTTGTCTCCTCTTCCTGTTCAACTCTGCCTTAGTGTCTTTGTTTCACTGTCTCTGGGTTGTCTCCTCTTCCTCTTCAGCTCTGTCTTAGTGTCTTTGCTTCACTCTTTCTGGGTTGTCCCCTCTTCCTCTTCAGGTCTGCCTAAGTGACTCTTCTTCACTGTGTCTGGGTTGTCCCCTCCTCAGTTCTGTCTTGGTGTCTCTTCTTTACTGTGTCTGGGTTGTCCCCACTTGACCTATGTCTTAGTAGTCTCTTCTTCAATGTTTCTGGGTTGTCCCCTCTTCAGTTCTGCCTTAGTGTCTTTGTTTCACTGTTTCTGGGTTGTCCCCTCTTCCTCTTTAGTTCTGTCTTAGTGTCTCTTCTTCACTGTGTCTGGGTTGTCCCCTCTTCCCTCCTCAGCATTGCCTTAGTGTCTCTTCTTCACTGTTTCTGAGTTGTCCCTCTTCCTCTTCAGTTCTGCCTTAGTGTCTTTGTCTCACTACTGGGTTGCCCCCGCTTTTTCTTCAAGCTCTGTCTTAGTGTCTTTGTTTCACTCTTTCTGGGTTGTCCCCTCTTCCTCTTCAGTTCTGTCTTAGTGTCTTTCTTCACTGTTTCTGGGTTGTCCTCTCTTCCTCTTCAGGTCTGCCTTACTGTCTTTGTTTCACTGTCTCTTTCTCTGTTTCTGTTGTCCCTCTTCCTCTTCAGGTCTGCCTTACTGTCTTTGTTTCACTGTCTCAGGGTTGTCGCCTCTTCCTCTTCAGGTCTGCCTTAGTGTCTTTGTTTCACTGTCTAAGGGTTGTCCCCTCTTCCTCTTCAGGTCTGCCTAAGTGTCTCTTCTTCACTGTTTCTGAGTTGTCCCCTCTTCCTCTTCAGTTCTGCTCTTGGTGTCTTTGTTTCACTGTTTCTGGGTCGTCCCTCTTCTTCAGTTCTGTTTTAGTGTGTCTCTTCTCCTCTGTGTTGGGGTTGTCCCCTTTCTGTTCACCTCCGCCTTAGTGTCTCTTCTTCACTGTTGTTGAGTTGTCCCCTCTTCTATTCAGCTCTGCCTTAGTGTCTCTACTTCAATGTTTCTGAGTTGTCCCCTCTTCATTTCTGTCTTAGTTTCTCTTCTTCACTGTTTTCTGGGTCGTTCCCTCTTCCTGTTCACTTCTGCCTTAGTGTCTTTGTTTCACTGTTTCTGGGGGTTGTACCTTCTTTCTCTTCACCTCCGCCTAAGTGTCCTTTTGTTTCACTTTCTG
>JADBJO010003460.1:165000-177500 GCA_016801955.1 Conus betulinus | reverse complement strand
TTTGTTTTTGCTGTATCTGCTGCGTTGTCCGTCTGTTATTAGCAAGGTCTGACACTCCTCTCTCTCCCCCTCTCTATTCCACCCTCAATCGATCCCACCCAATCTCTTCTCTCTCTCTCTCTCTCTCTCTGAGCGTACTGGAGATAGGAAATGGGGTAGGGAAGCTAAGATGGCACACATATTTGTGGTGAGTGTGTGCAAGTATGTTTGTGTGTCTCTGTGTGTGTGTGTGTGTGTGTGAGAGAGAGAGAGAGAGAGAGAGTATGTGTGTGTGTGTGTGTGTGTGTGTGAGAGAGAGAGAGAGAGTGTGTGTGTGTGTGTATGTGTGTGTTACAGAGAGAGGGAGAGAAGGGAGTGATGGACGCGGGTGTGCGTGTTTATATGTGTGTTAGTGTGTGCATTAGTGTTAGTGAGTGTGTGCTCGTGCGTGCGTGCGTGCGTGCGTGCGTGCGTGCGTGTGTGTGTGTGTAAACATGCGCACGCGAGTGTGCGTAGGCGAAGGAGAAAGCGTGATAAAGAAACTGGTAAACAGAGAAAGGGAGATGAAATGAAATGGGACATTTATTCAAGATAGAACACAGCACCTTTTGGAATGAGGAGGGGGGAGCTCACATTGAAAACGTAGCATAACAAATCCAGCGACAAAGTACACACGAGTATGAAATACAATCGACAAACTCACTTGTATACTGGTTACATAGCAGATTAATAGTCATAAACATTACCGGGGTATGAATACTTTTTCACCAAGCACAATAGCTCGGCTCTTAAAGCCTATACACAAACGTAAACATGATCCCTCACGACAGACTGATTTTATTTACATTTTCTTTTTAATTGGTAGAGCCATTCGGAAATGATGTACATTTGCACTGAATCTAAAGGGGATATATTACTGTTCTCAGTGAGAGTAGGACAGGTGAAGTGTGTTTCGTTATTGGTTGTCTTTTCACGCTGTGGGCATTCTAAATGTCGTCACAAGATACAGGAATCTATACTGCCCGTGATGCACCGCCGCATATGAACAGCAAAATCTGAACTCCGTCTGATAATTTGGATATATGTCCGTCATCGTTAAGAGTAAAGATACATTTTACAATCTCTAGATGACTACCTGAATACGTCCGTACCAATATTGTCGTCTGTTATCAATGAGTCTTCGATGAAATATTTGGAAAAAAAAATAATGAGATTTTCTTATCCGTGAAACAAAGCCATTTCGAAACGCACACGCTGTCTCACGAATACCTCATAGCCATGCATTTTTACCGAATGAATCTAACCAAAATAACATTTTATGAGCTTTGAAATGTCTCCTGTTAGTATTCATGCGTGGTATCTTTAATCAGTGTCAAACATTGCTTGCGCCAGTTTAAACAAGTAGGCTTGTGTCCGCAGTCTCCTTAAACTCTAAAAACTTCGTTAAAACATTTGAATAAAGGTTTATATATATAAAACAGCTGCAGCATCCCATCATATCCCCACACTTAAGCACCATAGGGAACAAAGGGCTGCACCTGAGTTTGAAAAACAAGATGAAAGTACTCCAGCCACTTATTAAGAAGTTTTTACAATCATTCAAAAACACAGCAATGCATTTTTTTGGTCCTGATTGTGAGATCTTTACCAAGGGCCACAAAACGATAATTAAACAAACTCAGCAACAGCCCTTTCCTCTCCGTTCAATGACTATCTTTCTCTTGCAGCGAGGTAGCCCCCTGAGGTAACGGCAGAAGCGGCTGGCAAGAGTTCCGGAGAAAATAGATATTTGGTTGTGTCCGTCCATCGTCGATGTGTTAATCGGCTCTCTCTCTACCACCATGAGTTAAAAAAATAAACAATAAAAACAAATTAAAAACAGCAACAACAAAAATTAAAAACCCAACAACAACAAAACCAGTAAAAAAAAGAACTAATAGTAAATTTCAACTTCATGCCCACACTCCTCCATAATACGTATTGATGAGAGAGATCCAGAAGTCCACACGCTCAGCCTCCAGTCTTGTGTGAAGGGCCAGAGGTGACCCAATTCCCAGGTATATCTGTTTATCCATGGTGTAGGGCGACCACGTCACTCCGCCCACTGGCTGCTGGGTAGGGTTCCTGCCATGGGACATGATAAGTATTGCATGAATGAGGCAGTACTTTGCTCTTGACTGATTTCTTCATTGAATGCCTATGTCTTTCCCTGTTTCTCCTTCTGCTATAATACTTCCACCAGTGTCTGCTGGTTTGTCTGTCAGCGAGACTGAGCTAAAATTGCTGAACCGATTTCTTCCAAACTTAAGGGAAAGATGGAATGTGGCCCTAGGATGATACCTTCACATTTTTTTTTGGTCAAAACTGTTAATTTTGGTTATGACATTATTAAATCTTTAATGACACCGTTTAAAGTTGGGAGCTCATCTGCATCAAATAGCCGTTACTAAGTCTGTTCAGCAAGAGTATCACAAATTTTTCATTAAAATTAAAACAGGGAAGTTACGGGTTTTTTTTTTTTTTTTTTTTTGATAATTGTCGATGAATTGATACTGGACTTTCATGAAATGTAAGAAGTTTCTGGTGACATAAATGCTGACGTTTCGTTCATTCTAAGTCTTACTTTTTTAAAAAATTGTTGGGATTTTTTCCTTTTTATTACTCGCCCTATATGTTTTAATGTTCATATAACGCTGAAAAAAAATAAAGAATGGAAAGAAACAATCAATCCATCCAGTTTCATCTGGCAGGAAAATAATAAAACATCATTTCGAGCTGAATTTTTTTTTACAGAACTTTATAGCATGATAATGATTATGAAAATTAAAAGCCTGCCTACGCACTCCATTTACTTTCCCTAATTGCAGGAAACACATTTGGTGAAGGGGGGGGGGGGGGGGGGGGGGGGGGGGGGGGGGGGAGGGAGGGAAGGAGGAAGAAGACTAGAAGGAGGAGGAGGGGTCAAGGTGAGGGTAGGGTGGGTGGAGATTCCCATTTTGGTGTAAATGGATTCAAAGGGTGGTTCCCAGATTCAGTTTAACCCTGGCGCAGGTCTGTGCTCTCCCTAGTGCTCTCCCTTCTACTGGCGGTCACGCGGCTGCTCGCGTTCAGCCACCAGGACGGAATTCTGGGGCGTTTAGGCTGTATATCTGAACATTCTTAAACAATTGCCCGTTTTTGTAAAAAAAAATCTCTCTCTCTCTCTCTCTCTCTCTCTCTCTCTCTCTCTCTCTCTATGTATGTGTCTGTGTGTGTGTGTGTGTGTGTGTGTGTGTCTGTGTGCGTGTGTGTGTGTGTGTGTGTGTGCGCGCGCGCGCGCGCGCGCGCGTGCGGCACTTGCATACATTCACAGGTAATTGTAGGCTACATGCGTGTGTATGTCCCAGCATGAGCATGTGTATCTGTGTGCATGCATTATCTATGTACGTGCATGTTTAGTACATGTACGTGCGTGTTTCCTGTGTGTGGCGTGCGTGCACGCGCGTGTGTGTTCCTGTGCGTGTGTGCATTAATAGCGTGTAAAAATCGACACATATCTGAGTGCGTATCGGTTTATGCACATGTGCGTGTGCACGAGGGCACCTGATTGTACAGTATCTGTAGACACTCTCGCTCGTCGCTCTACTATCGGTGTTGGCGCGTTAATGCTACACCCGCGCCTGCGGTTGTATACTCAAAACGAGCACGCACAGTCAAACAAAACTGAGTTCCCATTTTGGTCTCTCTCAGAAACAAGCCGCAACTGCAGGTCTGCTTCAGCATCATCACCTACTAGAAAAATCCCTGTCGACGCCAGGAACTGATGTCCAAGTTTACCAATCCCTAGGTGCCAAAATGTGCGTTGAGAATATTACCATTTGGGTCTGCCTAGCTTAGATACCTGGGAATCCTATACTGTGAAAAGATGCTTGTTGAAAGTGCATTTGAATCATCTAGGTTCCCAAGCAGCCTCCTCCACTCTTCACACACACACATATGCACGCACATAGCGCGCGCGCGCGCGCACACACACACACACACACACACACACACACACACACACACACACACACACACTCACTCACTCACTCACTCATACACATGCACGCGCGCGCGCGCGCGCGCGCGCGCGCGCACACACACACACACACACACACACACACACACACACACACACACACACACACGGAGACTGGATGAGACGCAGAGTGAGAGACCGCCAGACAGAACAGACGGAGACAAACAAAAACAGAGACATCCATAGATCACCTTTCCCCTCTTCACTCCCGTATCCTCCCCCATCCCCCCACCCCCTGTATCCCGCCATTCCAATGACCGAAAACAGATTTCACGGCATTTCAACACCACACTGCTCTTACCCAGATCTGGCCAGGTTGGTCCACAGTCGGATGAAGTCCATCGACACTCCGGCATCCTGGGAAGTCCAGTCGAAGGGGTAGGCGATCTGGAAGAATTTGTCGTGGACGAAAGGCTGTCCGAAGACAAAAGGCAGCTCAGAACTGTGTTCCACACCTGAAAAAAAAAAAAAGATAATGGATGGGAGGAGGGAGAAGGGGGTGAAATGGTGCCTGGCTGGCAAAACAAGACAGAAGTTTTCATTCCCCCTTCCCTTTCCTCCACCTCCCATTAACGGTACATGACAATAACACACCTTCAATACAGTTTAATCAATACATAACAAACAAATATATAACACACAACACACTTAGGCACGATTTCCTGTGAGGAGAAAACAACACACTGAAAACAGAGATCTGGTAACACACCGTTGTACAGCCTTCATCAGACGAACGCATTCATAAACATTTTAAGATATCATACAAATATTGATAGCTTAAGTTCGCCCTTGAAAGAAAAAAAGGTGTTTTTGGCGTGTGTTAAATTACATTGTTAGATAGGTAACTCTACATTCACGTGAAAAGGAAAAAAAAAGAAAGAAAGAAACCTTGACACTGGATGAAATAACGAAACTCTTGTCGGTGTTCTACGGTTTAGCATTCTAGCCGTAATCTGTCATGAACTAAGCAGAGCGACAGTTCACAGTCAGGGGTGTTGGACGTTCGGATCATACCGGCGCCCACAAAACATGGCTACGTCTCCTCATCTTCACGTATTGTCGTTCTGGTGGTATCAGTGTAATCTTCCAAACAGGGTCCATACAGGTGAACTAGGCCAATTCCACGATTTTTCAATGATTTGTCCACGCGATTTTGATAAATGTACATGATCGAAAATTAGGTATTTTCACACCCAAAATGTATCCCTACTGTGATTAGAGTGGCTGTTTCGCGACACCTGTTACGGGCTAAACGTTCACTTGATTTTTGCACACCGACTCGCATCTGCCAACAAGCATTTCTGATTCTCTTAGGCTTCACTTTAAATACCGTGAATTTGTCAAGACTTGGGCCATGATTGCATGACTCACCGGTCCTGGATAATCATTTGAAAAAAAAAAAAAAAAAAGTCCCATGACTTTCTATGATTTCCAGTCCAACCTATCCCACCCTCCCATCCCTTCTCCCCATCCGCCCCCGCCCACACAGAAACGCCCCGTCTAATTACCATCATTGATGTGAAAGTTAATCTTGAACTTAAAAAATAGCTCCGTAGAAAAAAGGGGGTCACCATAACAAAAAAACAAACAAGGAAACCCTCCCCCACCCCCTCCGAAAAAAAAAACCTATTTTGATCAAATGTACATTGTTAAGCATCGAGCTGCGAAGGTTAGAATCGTCATCGTTGCCGTCGCCGTCATCATCGTCGTCGTCGTCATCGTCATTATCATCATCTTCATTTCATCGTCGTCGTCATCATCATCATCATTGTCGTCATCGTCGCGGCAAACAAAAACAACGAGACACAACACCTTCCACCTGGAACTGTACCATGTGCACCTGTCTGGCACTTACCTGCCCAGGCCGGCTGGTTACTGTGGGTGGCGCGGTAGGTGAACTGGTAGAGGAACTGGGCGGCGGGGTCGGCGTTCCTCACCACGTGCTGCAACTCCAGCACCGTCGGCACCACAAAGCTGAAGTCGGTTCGAATCTGTCCACAGACACACAGCAAAAGGCGGAGGTTGAACAGTGCAACCTTACCTCACCTCAACAACTTCTAAGAGTTCTCCCTCCCTCCCTCACTCCCTCTCTCTCTTGTTTGTTTGTTTGTTTGTTCTTTCTTTCTCTTCTTTTTCTTTCAAGACTGGAAGGAGTCTTTATGTATTGTTGTCCTTAACTTTATGTTTCCAATAATGTTTCTGTACCAAATGTCGCAACGAAGTTGTAAGCGTTACCGAATCAAGTATAGGAATTCAGCGAGCTCGACATTAGTCAAATTATATTGCCGGCTCCTACCCAGAGCTTTATTAAACGATTGTTCATTTCACGGAGTGCGTTTCTGACAATGGAGCTCAACTGTCTGAGTCAGCGCAGTGGGTGGTTGTATCTCCCGGGCCTGGCTGCCGCCTGGACATATCATGACCGGAAATGTACGGTATTGCTCTGTCGTATAAGTGGCTTCCCTTCAAAACAAAAGGAAGATCCATGGCCTTCTCATCAACATCCCTGCTGATCGTCCACAATATCTTCCCGGACTCCCCCAAATCGGCAGTCCCTCCCACCAGCTCCGCTCTTTTTCTGAAACTGGACTTCTCATGGTACCTCATATCAGAACTATGACCTACGGACAAAAAAATCTTTTTATTTCCCTTTCCAAGCCCCAACGACATGGAACAGACTCCATGATGAACCCCCGACACTGACTCCCTCACTTCTCTTACATCTGGCCTTCAAACTCATCTGTTCTCTCGGCTATAGGTCAGATTACGTGGCTAGTCTACACACAGGTGGCACGTTTTATTATGAAAGCATTCACGTGTGTGTGTGAGCACAATAGCAAAGAAATGTGTACATGCGTATATTTGTTTCTTTGTTTTGCATATGTATAGTCTGTTCGGAGCATTTTGGTGTGTGTACGCGTGTAGTATTCATGTACTATGTTAGAATATTGTGTGTACTGTATACATGTGTTACCATTTTTCATAAACCAGTTTTGTGGACGGTGTGCTGTATCAGAATTCATTATCATCGTTGTAAATTGAACAAATATGGTCTCAGACTGTAGCCCTTCAAACCCTTCTCTACTGGCGAGATCTCTTGCGGTCTCCCCTCCATGATCCAGCCCGTGAGGAGCTCGTAGTAAGGTCTTCAGGATCAGACTCATGGGAACCATCGTTGCAGGACGCTGGTGGCTTTCCCACTGCACAAGGGGAGGTTAGTCTGACTCCCGAGAGTAAATTATTACTGACATTAGAAGCAGGAATGTTGACTAGGGTGGAGGTGGTGTATGTGTATAGGGAGGGGGGGGGGGGGGACTGAAGAGATTAGTATCCTTCCTTTGTTACGTCACAGCAGACTCTCCTGAGCAGTATAACGTGGCTCAACTGTGGTGCAGCATCTTCTTTGGTGAATTGTTGTTTGACAAGTTTTAGGGTTAACAAGTCACTGTGGTCTACTGGTAATGGGGGGTGGATTAGATTTAGACAGGATGTGACTACCCCTATCGTCTCTCTCTCTCTCTCTCTCTCTCTCTCTCTCTCTCTCTCTCTCTCACACACACACACACACACACATACATCACCGCCACCACCACCGCCACCTCCTCCACCACAATCGCCACAACTACCATCACCATCTCCATCGCCTCCCACCTGTATGTCGGCCTCTCTGATCTCCTGCGGGGTGGACAGGTTCTTGGAGGTGATGTACTGAGCCACGATCTTGTCGGCCACCTCCTGGGTGTCGTTGGGGAAGACGTTGAGCACGATCCGGAACATCTGGGCCCTCAGGTTGGCCACGGTGAAGTCGCTCAGGGGTACCTCTGACATGGGACAATGTCACAAAGAATAAGAGAATGGTCCGCTGCTACTGCTGCTGCTGCTGCTGCTGCTGTTCTTGTTTGTTTGTTGTTGCTGGTGCTGCTATTACTCTAGTTGCTTTCGTTGCCACTATTACAGCTGCTTCTGCGGCTGCTGTGTTATTGTTGCTACTGCTACTGATGCTACGATTACTGGTGTTGTTGCGACTACCACTGCTGCTAATAGTAACAATGCTGCTCTTACAACCACTGCCACTATTTCTGCTGCTGCTGCTGTTCCTATTACACTCTCTGCTGCCGCTGCTACTACTACTTATACTACTACTACTGCTCCTGCTATTACTACTACTTCCACTACAATTACAACTGCTGCTGCTGCTAGTACTACTACTTCTACTGCTATCACCACCACCACTGCTACTTCTACCCACCATCACCACCACCACCCACCATCACCACCACTACTACTATTACTACTACTACTCCTCCTCCTCATACCACCACCACCCTACTACTATTACAACCACTACCACCACCATCACCACTATTGCCACAACCACCACCACTACTACTACTACTACTACTACTACCACTTCGCCTCCTCTTAATACCACCACCACCACCACTTCTACGAACGAACTCGATCACTACTAATGCTACTACTACTACCGCTACTCCTCCTAACACCACCACCACTACTACTATTACTACTACTACTACCACCACCACCATAACCACCACCACTAATACCATCACCACCGCCACTCCCCCTTACCACCACCACCACCATTGCTAATACTACTACTTTGGGCAAGTCTTGGGGCAAGTAAAGCAGTTCCTAGTTCACACACCCGTGACAATGACACCTTTTGTGACGGGAAATAGCAAGCTACAACCACTTGGACTAGTATTTTTGATGCAAAAAATTACTTCTACTTCGACTGCAAATTATCATAAAAGCAACAACCACAAAAACGCATCAAGTGCAGACGTACTGAGTATGAACAGTGAGTACTCGTCCTTGTTGATGCCCCGGATTGAGATGACGTCACTTCCGGCTCCTTGACTCAACAGCTTCAGAGGCGTATCTGGCAACACTCCGTAAACAGTCTCCACGGTGGGCCGGAAGATTATCCCAAACACGTAGCTCTCGAATTCTGTGGGGGAAACAATGACACTTGCTGCTTCAGATACGTGTGTGTGTGTGTGTGTGTGTGTGTGTGTGTGTGTGTGTGTGTGTGTGTGTGCGTGCGTGCGTGCGTGCGTGCGTGCGTGCGTGCGTGCGTGCGTGCGCGTGCGTGCGTGCGTGCGTGTGTGTGTGTGTGAGAGAGAGAGAGAGAGAGAGAGAGAGAGAGAGAGAGAGAGAGAGAGTTAATTCCCGAGAGTAACAGATGGAGCGAGAGTGGGCGGTGAAGAGCAGTGATCTTTCAGAAGAGCTAGTCCCGTCTGCAACATGCACTCGGCACACGTCAATGAAGCAGGCCCTTAGAGACGTAAGACAGTTGGGCCTGATCAACTTCGTACAGGAAAATCCACTTTGTTGTGTCAACATACACGTGCGAAGACACAAAAAGCTATGTGCGATCGCCCTGCATCATGGTTACCCCAAGGGGAGAGCGGCCTGTAAGTCACACAGTAAAATCTGTTGGGATGGTAAAAGTTTCGCAATACTATATGACACAACACAACGCAATACACAAAACAGCTCAGGCGGTGAAGAGCTTGGGATGAAAGGTTTTCAGGTTTCACAACTCGTAACTGAGATGATAGCGCAAACGAGGATTAAAATCTCAGGAACGTATGCGTGTTGGGAGAGAGGTGGGGTGGGGGTGGGGGGTGGGGGTGGGGGCGGGAAGGAACCCATTAAAATCCACACATATACAGGCAGAATGCCAGTATGCTGAGATGAGTGACACGTGCAATTTTCGTATCAGAATGCCGGGGGATCCAGCTCGCAACAACTGCCTTGGAATTCGAATTATACATGCGTGCGTGCGTGTGTGAGTGCGCCCGAGCGCGCGCGCGTGTGTATATGTGTGTGTGTGTGTGTGTGTGTGTGTGTGTGTGTGTGTGTGTGTGTGTGTGTGTGTGTGTGTATGTGTGTGTGCTGTGTGCGTGCTTGTGTGTGAGTGTGTATGGAGATTAACAGATAGGTATGTGTAAACGAGCGCGCATGTTTGTGTGTATGTGAGTGTGCACGTCTATGGGTTTGTGAGTGCGCGCGTGTGTACATTCGTGTGTATATGTAAGTGAACGTGTGTTTGTATGTGAGTGTGTATAGACGTGTGTGTGTGCAAATGGGCAGGTGCTCGCACGAGCGCGCATGTACGTGTATGCGTTGCGTGTGTGTGTGTGTGTGTGTGTGTGTGTGTGTGTGTGTGTGTGTGTGTGTGTGTGTGTGTGTGTGTGTGTGCGTGCGTGCGTGCGTGCGTGCGTGCGTGCGTGCGCGCGCGGGGTGTGTTTGTACATAATTAGATTGGGGAGTACGAACACACATGTTTTTGTGTATGTGACTGTGCAAATGTATGCGTGTGTATGCGTACACGCGCGTGTATGTACGTGTGTGTGTGTGTGTGTGTGTGTGTGTACGTGTGTGTGTGTGTGTGTGTGTGTGTGTGTGTGTGTGTGTGTGTTCAAGGGTATGTGCATGTAAGTGAGCGTGCGTGCGTGTGTGCGTGCGCGCGCGCGTGTATGTGTGTGTGTGTTGTGTGTGTGTGTGTGTGTGTGTGCGTGTGTGTGTGTGAACGTGAATGCGCGCGCAACAAGTGTGGTTTTGAATTCTCATTATTTTCTTGGCAGGTAGAGGGAGAAGGGGCCGAGAAGGGGAAAGTGGGATTGTTGGAAAAAAGAGAGATCGCTATTATGGCCGATCACCTCAAACACCTCCTCCAACCAACCCTTCCACCCATCTCAAGCACACAGATCTTCATCTCATCCTACACACACACACACACACACACACACACACACACACACACACACACACACACACACACACTGGAAGAAACAAAAGAACGAAAGCACACCCAAGCTCAAATTTTATGCCACAGTTGCTACCGAAAACAAACAGGCGGCTTATTTGGAGCAGCGCATTGACACAGATTGCAGACGAGCGCTAGCTAGATTACGAATAAGCGCCCATGACCTCCAAATTGAGAGGGGCCCGTTATACCAACACTGACAGAGAAGACAGATTATGCACGACATGCCACGTTGTTGACGAATTACATTTTCTTGATGACTGCAATTATTTGACCAACAACGTTATGACCTGATGACAAGGATCACAAAAACAGATTTTCCACACCACAGACTAAACTGACAAAACCCTCGGAGCTCATGTTGTTGGACTGCTTCCAACCTGTACTTGCCCAGTATATCTTGTGTTTTTTTTTCTTCGGAGACAGAAAATTTCATCAGACCCCGATACAGCCTATGCTTTTTCTTTCTGCTACTAATATTATGTTGCAAGATGTGACGACGTTGGAATTAGTTTAACTGAATGTCATAACTTGATCGTCTGTGCCCCACAAAACCTCTGGTTTTCATATAGCAATAAAACATGTTTTGTGCTTGTTCACACTCACTACTCCACCTCAGCACCCCCACCTCATCCCTCACTACAATCCGACACGCACCTTGAGCGTGATGTTGCCTGCCGCATGCACCAGCTGCTCCGCCGGGATCTTACGCAGGCAGTCAACGACAGCCTGGTTCGTGGACGATCGACCCGCTGCTGCCAGGGGCTGAGTCGTAGGGCACCCCACCGCGGCGGCCAGCCTCAGGGCCCAGTCCCTGGGCGACAGGGGGTCTGTGGGCAACGCCACTGCCCAGGGGCTCAGCGACACCCCGCTCTCCATGATGGCTTTGCTGAACAGGCCTGGAGGGAAGAGCGGAATCGAACAAAAAAAAAAACGGGCGAAAAACAAACGTACAAAACAAGCAACGCTGATAGTTTCAAACAGAAGTGACTGCTGGCGGAAAATGAAACAAATCTTAAAAGGAATCTAAAGTAAATCGGCCAAGACAAAACACGACGCGTTTCGACCTCTTAGGTCTTCTTCAGGCAAGACAAACAACATTCAGGACAATGAAAATGAAGAACGAGCAATTGCTTATCTTTCCGAATTCAGCGCAGGTTCGGCGTAATTTAAACAAGGCCCATCTTGCGCCCAATTTGATAAGATAAGTGATCACTCGTTCTTCGTTTCCGTTGTCCTGATTGATGTTTATCTTGCCTGAAGAAGATTTAAAAAGTTTGAAACGCGTCGTATTTTGTCTTGAAATTTGCTTGTTCCTGTTATCTGCCGGATTTACATTAGATTCCTTTTAGAATTAATTTTAAGCAACAACGCAAATGGCAAACAAAACAAACAAAACAAACAAAAGAGTCAACAGAAAAAAGAGACCGGAAGGCTGATCGTACATTCTCAGCTCACACGTGTATAGGTTATCCTAGGTGTGCCTAGGTTATCACGCTGTTTCGGTTGCCCGTATGTGCGTGTGCAAGGTGCGTGCGCGCGTGCATGCGTGCGTGCGTGTGTGCGTATCCGTGGTAAATATTGATCGTGGCATTTTCTAAGCAAGTATGAGCACTGACGTTACAGACTTGGAAGAACGACAGATATTGTCATGATCTTTGGGGC
>JADBJO010003460.1:155000-160000 GCA_016801955.1 Conus betulinus | reverse complement strand
CGCCGGCTGTTAATTCGACAACACCCCGATATAAACCACCCTGTTTGAACAAGATACCCGCCACTCATATCTCTGTCATATGTCCGATACCCTCACCACTTCAGCCCCTCAGGTGAAGCCGCTTTGGACCCCGGACGGAACGGGTAGACGATGACGTAATGATAACGCGGCTTTTATGACTGTTGTATGCTCATGTTACGATAGCCGCACAGTGCTGGAGTTTAGTCTGAAGATCTGGTGGTTGGAGCCACAGAGAGAGACAGTTTCGAAAATCCATGGTTGGAGCCACAGAGAGACAGTGTTAAAAGTCCATGGTTGGAGCCACAGACAGACAGTGTTAAAAGTCCATGGTTGGAGCCACAGAGAGACAGTGTTAAAAGTCCATGGTTGAGCCACAGATAGACAGTGTTAAAAGTCCATGGTTGGACCCATAGATAGCGTTAAAAGTCCATGGTTGGAGCCACAAATAGACAGTCTTAAAAGTCCATGGTTGGAGCCATAGACAGTTTTAAAAGTCCATGGTTGGAGCCACAGCTAGACAGTCTTAAAAGTCCCATGGTTGGTGCCACATATAGACAGTTTTAAAAGTCCATGGTTGAAGCCACAGATACACAGTTCTAAAAATCCATGGTTGGAATCTTGGCAACAACTAACGGGTGAAGCACACACACACGCGCGCGCGCACGCACACACACACACATACACTTAGGTAGACAACACACACATACACATTACACAAACACACACACACACACACACACACACACACACACACACACACACACACACGCGCGCGCGCGCGCGCGCGCGCGCGCGCGCGTACACACACACACGTACCGACCGGTGGGGTTGCAAAGGGAATACCCAAAAAGGTGTCCAGGTAACCGGACTCTCCCATCTTGGCTCTCCTTCCTTTCACCATTCCATACTTAGTGGCGACCACCACATCCTCGGACACCACCAGTGGCACCGCAGCAAGCACCAGCACAGCGCACAGATGGAGATACCACTGCAAGAGAATATAATACTGTCGGTAGTAAATAAATGAAAGACAGATGACCGTACCAAAGATCCACGGTTTTCTTGTCAGTGGATCTGTCAGCAGCTTTTGACACTCTCAAATGAATAATACGATCTCAAATATTAAATTTCACCATTTCAGTTTCTAGTCTAGCCCTTAGCTGCCTCAATTCACCTTTTCGATCAACAGCTGCTGAATGCGACTAGAAATGACAATATGCCTGAACTTACTAAGCATCAATGTAGGAATACGCCAGAGATTCGTGGGAGTTTAGTACTCTTGGTGTACAGCCTGAGTTCAAAGTAATACACTCGAGTAAAAGTAAACTTAGCGGATGATATTCAGCTACAGAAAACATTCATTTACAAGCAGATTTGAAAAGTACAAGGTAGAATCACCATCTGGCTGACACCAGCGAGCTGAACGATGACACAACAGAAACCGTAACGAAAAATATTCTTTGCAATGCAATTCCTGACCAGCATCTTTGTAAAAAAAAAAAAAAAAAAAACAAACAAAAAAAAACAAGACAAACAAATAAACGAAAACCCTTCAAGTTAGGAAATAGAAAAGAAATATTGATTTACATCTGGATTTAACGCTGAGGGGGGGGGGGGGGGGGGGGGGGGGGGGGGGGGGGGGGGGGGGAAACCGGGAGGCGGAGTGGAGTAGGGTGTGGTTGGGATTAGCCGTCTCTGTCAATCGACTGATCTATCTTAATAAAAATGTCAAATAGGCGTCGCTAGATCTTCCTTTGCAACACAGCCAGCACTTCTCGCGATTCTACAGCCTCATACCCTTTTTTTGTATCTTGCACTAACTCCGTTATGTAGACAAATACGAATAAAGTTAACTTCTGTAACCACTTACTGCTTTGACTACTCAACTGACACTTCCCTAAGGTGTCCAGTGTGTTCGCCACTCATTGCCCATCTGGATCGTTGTAGTCTTTGAGATTCGGTAAACGTTCAACTCTAATTACATCTTTATAAGAGTTAGACCTTCATCTTCTCAACAGTGAGTGAAAATTGGAAAGGATTGGGTGGGGGGGGGGGGGGTGCGGGTGGTGGGGGGGGGTTGGGTTGGGGGGGGGGTGGGGGGGGGGGGGAGGGGGGGGGGGGGGGGGGGGGGGGGTAAGGGGAGGGGGGGGGGGGGGGGGGGGGGGGGGGGGGGGGGGTGGTGGGGGGGGGGGGGGGGGGGGGGGGGGGGGGGGGGGGGGGGGGGGGGGGGTGGGGGGGGGGGGGGGGGGGGGGGTGGGGGGGGGGGGGGGGGGGGGGGGGGGGGGGGGGGGGGGGGGGGGGGGGGGGGGGGGGGGGGGGGGGGGGGGGGGGGGGGGGGGGGGGGGGGGGGGGGGGGGGGGAAGGGGATTGGAAAAGAAATCAGGAAAAGGAGAAGAAAGGAAGGAGAGCCAAGATGGGAGAGTCTGGTTATGTGGACACCTTTTTGGGTATTCCTTTGCACCACCCACGGGGGTTGGTACGCGGTGTGTGTGTGTGTGTGTGTGTGTGTGTGTGTGTGTGGGGGTTGTGTGTAAATCAGGGGAGGAAGCCAAGATGGGAGAGTCTGGTTAAGGACACCTTTTTGGGTATTCCCTTTGCAGGTTGGTACGCGTGGTGTGTGTGTGTGTGTGTGTGTGGACGATTGGCAAAATCAGGGGAAAAAGCACGTGACTAGGGAAAGTTAGGAAAGTAGGAAGAATAGAAAAAGTATAGAAAAAAAGTTAGAAAAAAGTACGAACAGTCACAAAGAAGTAGGATGCATAAAGAAAATATACGGACATTTAGGAAAAGGTTTCCGACAAAAGCAAAAGGAAGGAAAAAGTAGGAAATCAGCGAAAATTAGAAAAAGAAGGAAAGAAAGTAAGGAAAGCAAAGAGAAATTGGAAACGGTAGCTCAAAATGGGGAAAAGTAGTGAAAAAAGGGGGAAAGGGATGGAAAAATAAGGTAAACAGATGAAGACACTGAGGTTGCTGAACTCTGTATAATTTCTTTTTATTGTTTCATCAAATTGTGTCACGAGCTAGAGTAAGCTTCCCCCCCCCTCCCCCCCCCCCCCCCCCCCCCCCCCCCAGTTTAACTAATCCAGCGCTGGCAGTGGTAAAGAAATGCTTACATTAAAATTTCTTTATCTCTCCAAATCCTCCACTACTTAAACTTATAAAAAACAGGACAAATAAGCACGAATTGGAAGGGGGGGGGGGGCTGGGGGGTGGGGGGGGGGGGGGTGGGGGAGAGATTGTGAAGGGGAAAGGATGAGCAGGGGAATTGCAGGCGCAAGAAGACAGCTTTCTGTCACTATGATAACAGCTTTTAGAAACTAGTGGGAGATATGACGGCATTAAAGTGAGACTATGAAAATAATTTTGCTGACATCGTGATCGTCATCATCTTCGACCAAAAACAACAACAATAATGATAGTAATAATAACAGTAGTAGTAGTAGTAGTAGTAGTAGTAGTAGTAGTAGTAGTAATAATAATAATAATAATAATAATGAATATGATGATAATAGTAATAATGATAATAATGATAATAGTGCTTTCAGATTTAAACATAAAGTTACATCTTTCTTATCGTGTCGGCACTTGTAGGTCCTATGATATCCATGGTCGACTGGGCTATATACACTTTTTAGTCCTCTAGTTGTGTAACGCATATGTTTGTTGACTACTGAGTTGGGGGAGGGGGGGCGCGTGAGAATGTGTGTGTGTGTGTGTGTGTGTGTGTGTGTGGTGTGTGTGTGTGTGTGTGTGTGTGCGTGTGTGTGTGCGTGCGCGCGCGCGCGCGCGCGCGGCTCCGGATGTCCTTCAAGTTTAAAAAAAAAATCCTAGCTATTCCATTCCGGTTGAAATGCGATACCTCACATGACATAAACAGCCAAGGGGGAAAAAGGTTCGCACGACACGGATTCAAGTACATACGCACTCACTTGTGCACCGTACACACTACTTCAAAGGGCAGCCTTTCGTCTTCGAAAGCAAGACTGCTGGATCAGGCTAAAAATAGACCAGCATTGAGGACAGCATTTGAGTCCTCCGTGAGCGAATGCTTTCCTCGCGCGCGCCTCACTAAACCTGAATCACTCTCAAGAGCTTTTTTTGTGTGTGCGCGTTTGTCATGGCCTCATAGGGTATGTTCGTTGTATCAGTGATGGTACGATAGCCTTTCTGAGTTCCATTGTACATAAATGAAAAACCAACCGAAATGGTATGCCTGAGTTCGTTCCGCGCTTAGGCAAGCCGAGTCATTGAAGACGAGTTACAAATTATCCGTCTTAAACTGAAGAACATCACTTGTCATCTTTTTGTTTTTCATGTGAATAATACAACATACAGTGATAAGTAATGACGAAAATGATAAGAACATCCTTACCTCCATGATTTTACCCGATGACAAACAAGGTTTCACTGCTCGAGAATATTGTCGTCTGCTTTGGGATCACATGAACGACTGGGGGGGGGGGGGGGGGGGGGGGGGTTAGCTGGTGACCCGGAACTACTCTCTCTCTCTCTCTCTCTCTCTCTCTCTGTCGTGCTGCTATGGAACACAAACAGCGTCACAGTGAAGAAAAAAAAAAAAAGAGGCGAACCGCAGCTGGGGGTACGGTGGGGTGGAGTCGATTAACAGCCTCTATATTTATTGTCGGATGCTAACGTCTCTCTCTCTCTCTCTCTCTCTCTCTCTGATCAATAGATTGACATATAGACAGACAGACAAATGCGCCCCCCACCACAGGCACACACAAACTTACTGTGCACCTCTCTACTCTCTCTCTCTCTCTCTGTGTGTGTGTGTGTGTGTGTGTGTGTGTGTGTGTGTGTGTGTGTGTGTGTGTGTGTGTGTGTGTGTGTGTGTGTGTGTGTGTGTGTGTGTGCCTGCGTGCATGGGTGCGTGCATGCGTGCGTTGATTGTGTGTGTGTGTGTGTGTGTGGTGTGTGTGTGTGTGTGTGTGTGTGTGTGAGAGAGAGAGAGAGAGAGA